>JAODPA010071380.1:2023-20365 GCA_025585075.1 Nepenthes mirabilis | reverse complement strand
TCCTTTCTCTTTCCTTCTTATGTTCTTTTGCTGGCCAGCCACACCACCTCTTTTCTTGATTCTCTCTTTTCTGTTTTTTTTTTAAACTCTTTTTGTGCCAAAATTCAAACATTATACCTACAAAATTACCAAACAATGGTAAGTGAATAAAATAGCATAATGGATATAATTTATTATAAATACCAAAAAATAAGTAGTGATTACATTTTAATTTTCAGTGTTCATCACTGACATTAGAGTTGGACCCTCATGAATCAATGTATTTAGCACATGATTTAATATTTGATCTTTTAGATGTACTTGAAGTAGAGAATTTGGAATCGTTAATTGTTGGTTAATTACCTGCTCAATTTGGCAAAATGTCTGATAGTGGTGTTTCTGTTGCCAGGGAAAACTCCCATCAGTCCTGAGGATATATCGTGATACCCTTACGGCTGATATGAAATCTGCAATTAAAACTGCTGTAGCGGAGCTACTTCCAGTCCTTGTCCGATCTCCAGATTCTGATTTCTCACCCGGAGAGAGGACAGCAGATGCAGACGGTGAGAATTGAGCAAGTCTTTATTGTTCTTCTACCCGTCTCACTTTCTTCTCTTCCTGCTTCGAATCCCACCCAAAAAGGAAAAAGGAAGTTCTAACACAATGAGTGACATAGGTGCAGGCTCATCTCTTGCAAACAGGTTGAGGAGTCTGTCATCAGAAAGCTTTGTGCAACTACTAGGTGACATTTTTAAGATTGTCCTGGTAATGTGTTCCTGACTAAACTTCCCTCTTTTTGCATGGTTTTGTTTGATTGAATAGGTGGGAGCTTGAGGTAGTGAGAAATAGATTAGAGTACATAAATCTGGGGATCAGCAGAAAGAAGGGCACAACAGGGCTTCTGTAGGATGTAAAGCACATCATTTATTTATTATAATATGATTTCCTATTTGCATGTGCACACATCAATAGAAGAAACTTCCTAAATGGCTAAATGATAAGGTGGTTTGTGGCACGCTAGTTATTATTATTTATGATGCTTCCCCATTGGGATTGTTGGTGAAACATCATGGCATTATGGCTTTCAATATGTTGCATGCTCAAGTCAGACCATTGTTTTGGCCATGGGCTTGGATGGTGGATTGGTCAGATTATTCGAATTGTTTTATGGATATGAGTTGCCAGTTTGACTAATAGCTGGAACCATCCCTAAAAGCAATCTTTGACCATACTATCCTAGAATGCCTTCTTGACATGTTTATGTTGATCGACAAAGTTGTTAGTCTCTTTACCTCTGTGGTCCTGGGCACATTTAATGCTTGATGTAGTAGATGAAATTTATTTAAGCAACCCATAATTCTGCGGATTTAAAATAAATAAACCTTTATTTGGAGGATGCTTTAGAGAATGTAGTGTTAAGATGAGATCAGTGAAGACGTAATTTTCATTGTTGATGAAGTTCCGCCTTAGAAGCATGAACACCGACGCAGGAGGCAGATACGACAACGACACACTGACTCTTTTTTAAAATGAGGACATGACACGTTTGGAGTTGTTAACTAAAATCATAGTTTATTATTTTTTTAATTAATNTCAATCATCTATATTTTAGCTTTACTACTTTATATTTTATAGTTGTAAAAAGATACATAATATAATAAAAAATTCCGAATGAAGATATGTCCAGAATGTGTCCGAAATTGTCTAGAATGTGTCCAAACATGTTGTAGCACGTCGGAATTAAAAAAAAAAAATTGTTGGATCATGTCCAACATGTGTTGGGAGAATGTTTGTGTCCGATGTGTGTTAGATACCGACACTTCAGTCTCAGGTGAGTTTCCATGCTTCTTAGAGTTCCACAGCAGGATCCTTTGCTCACTTTCATAATTTCATGTTTCTTTTACTTTCAGGATACAATTTAGAGAGTTGACGATAGTTTCCGGATCATTTTTTCAGAAGTTTTTGTGAAAAATTATATGTTAAGGTATGATGTAATTTGATTTATTCATTCTAGTGACTACAGGCACATTTAGTACGGGCGGCTGAAGTTAAAAATTCCATTGAGTGGATCATGTCCAACTTGGAGGGTCACTATGCTGCTGACTCAGTTGCTGCAGCCATTGCACATGGTGAAACAACTCATGATATCGATGCTCATGCCAATTCTTTGATGCCTTCCACTCAAAGAAATTCAACCAAGGTCCCATCTTTACCTGGGAAGACTAATGAAGCAGCGAGTCCAAATATGTCAAGAAATTTCCGGTTTGCTCCACTTCCTCCATTAATGTCATGATCATTCCTTTATCATTGTATATTGATGCACAGTTTTAGTGCATTATCTGATCTGAATGCTTATTTGCACTGAAAATGAAGTCATTTTCATTGAAATGTGTTTGCTTATTGCAAATCACATAAATGCAAGTTTGTTGTGAGATTTTTTTCTGCAACGCATGTTAATATGTTTGCTTATATGGTTGGATTTTCCCAAAGAATTGGTCTATGCATGGATTGGTTATCTAATCCAGCTTCTTAAATCTTAAAGAGCACAGAGAATGTATGGTAGCTCTTGTAGTGTTTTTGATAGATAGGAGCAGTAGAAATTCATTTGTTAGCTAGTTTTGAGGCTATAATTTCGGTAAATGTAATTTTTTGCATTATCTTCAGAACGTTGGTTACAATGTATGAAAAATGACTCTGTAAATGCTATGTAGTAATCTCAGCAGATGTCATTAGTCTCTGCAGTTGCTACATCTGTGGATTGTATAATTCATGTGAAAGATGTTGCCAATTGCATAGCTTGTTCTGACAGAAATATAATGATTGACAGAGCTGATGTATTGCGAGAAAACACTGAGGCTGTGTTTGCAGCTTGTGATGCTGCTCATGGAAGATGGGCAAAACTCCTTGGGGTCCGTGCTCTTCTTCATCCAAGGTTGAGATTGCAGGAATTCCTGAGCATATACAACCTTACTCAAGATTTCATCACTGCCACAGAGAAGGTATATAAAAATGCATCCTGCATTTTGCTTTGAGGTTTGAACAGAAATCTGTCATCTTGTTTCGGTCATGACACCATACCATGCTAACGTAAACAGATTGGTGGAAGGTTGGGATATAGTATCCGTGGTACACTACATTCACAAGCCAAAAGCTTTGTTGATTTTCAGCATGAATCTCGAGTAAGTTTTCTATGTTTTAAATTGGCATTATTCAAGGGGGATTGCTTGTTGTTCTTAGCCAAACTTTTTCACTGGTTGCTGCAGATGGCAAAAATTAAGGCAGTATTAGACCAAGAAACTTGGGTTGAAGTTGATGTTCCGGATGAATTTCAGGCCATTGTCACTTCAATTTTGAGTTCTGATCTCCGTGATACGGGGACCTCAGATGATGGTAAGAATAGCATTGCATCAGGCTACAGTGATGCAGTTGTGAGTATTGATGGTTCACTTGTGGCTGAGACTGGACAAGCAAATGCCCAACAGAATACAGAACACAATGCATTAAATAATATTTCTTCTGCTAATACTGCCCAATTCAAATATCATTCGTCAGGTGAGGCATACGAGAAGAATCAAGCTGATGCTCTTAGTTCTGCACCCCACAGCAACACTAGCAACGTAAAGGACCGAGAAAAATCTGTTTCTCAGACACTCTTGCTGAGAGGTTTCAGTTATCACATGGTAAACTGGTTAGTTGAACATTTTCCTTTTTTGGCTTTAGTACCACTCCATTTTTTAGATCTGCTTCACTTTCCTGTTCTCATCATGCTGATTGATTAATCAACATCTTGATTCTTTAGAAGATTAATTATTCAATGAACTTGACATCTTCTCTCATTGCCGGTCTTGGTGTTCCAGTGGCTTAATACTGCTAAAGATGCTGTCAGAGTACATTGATATGAATAATAATTTGCCAGCACTTTCATCGGAAGTTTTCCATCGTGTAGTGGAAATATTAAAATTTTTTAACACAAGGACTTGCCAGCTTGTTCTTGGTGCTGGTGCAATGCAGGTATTTGTATTTCAATGGGTACTGTTTGTCGATGTATTTTTAATGACTTTTTTCTCTGAAAGTGAAATATTCATTTCAGATGATTGGTATTGTGTTGTTGGACTAATACAAAATTTACTTAGTTCATATTTTCTTTTCCAAGAAATTTCATATTGGCCTGGAAATCTCCTAGCAATGTTGGTGGATTCAAAATCTAAATTTACTTAGTTATAAATTTATATTTTTTCCGTAATATATATTCATAGGGTAAGCTTTGGCACAATTGATCGGTTGCTCTATTGTGACTTGAAATCACGAGTTCAAATTATGAAAATAACCATTTTGTGATACACTAGGAAGATTGTGTACATCTAAGTCTTCCTAGAGATTGTAATATGGAAAGTCTCATGCATTTTGCCACACTTTGTTATAGCTGCTTCATAACAAGTGCATCAGTATACATTGTTTTTGTTGAGGTTTTGGGTTTTTGTTCGACTTTTAACTAGTTTTTATTGCTTTGCAGGTGTCTGGTTTAAAATCTATTACTTCTAAACACTTGGCTCTGGCTAGTCAAGTCATTAGTTTTACATATGCTATTATCCCTGGTAGGTGTCTTCAGTTGGAGATGCTGCCAATTTTATAAAGATGCTATTTATGTTGTTCTAGTGGTTATCTCATGCGTTAGATGTTCATATGCTTGCCATTAACAAGTTTATATGGATTGAACATAATTCCTTTTTACTGCATCAAAATAAGGTTTTGTTATCGATTTTGTCTTTCGGTTGACATTAGTTGTCAAACCTTGCTATGAGTTTTCTGATTCTATGCTGTGACAGCATGGTGGATTCGTGATTAATTGATACCTAGGTAGTGGCTTTTCCAAAATTACCACCTTAATTATTCCTTTGAACGACGGACATGAACTGTAAGTGCACTAGGATTTTATCTGAGGACTGTGGGGCGCCCTGCTATTTGTTTATTTGTTGTATTCTTTTGGAAGAGGTGTATTTAGCCTAATCATGGGTAAGGCCTACCATCTTCACCTGTCACTCTCTACCTCATCTCTTCTCTTCATTTCCCTCCATAACCATTTGCTCTTCTGTCACAATAGTCACTATGAAAGACATGTCAAACTGTGCTAGGATGCCTGACATGTTCCTGGAGTGACCCAAGTACCCCAAGCCTTGTTGGTCACAGCTTAGGCAGGACATGACATAGGTCAAGCTGGCCAAGGCATGAACCTAGGATGGCATGGCTTATATTCTGGCATGCCGTCATTAGCCGGTGCCAAGTTCTAAGTACAGAGCAGTCACGGCTGTCTCCAATGGTCATTTTTAACGTGTTTTTATTCACAGCAGCAATTTACTCACTCTCTCTATTACTAATTCTCTTAAATGCTATTCACTGAATTGTTATTGGTTCTTGCACTTTCCATGGTTAGTTCTGACCAGTATTACTGTGGCTGATTTGTCTTTTCCTGGCCCCTAATATGACTATACCTCTAACAGACCTGGAGGTGGTAACTGGTATTACTGCTCTCACTACCTTTACAGAACAGGAATAGTTGAGACATTGATTTATTTTGTTTCTGACGTAGACATCCGGTGAAGAACCAAATACTGTTTGCAAAAAGTGCAATGTGCCTCTCTGCCCAAGGTTTAAGTGGAACTTGGTACCTTGTCCACCACTTGACAGTTTTTACTTATTGAATGTTAGGGTTTACATTTTAATTTGGAATTTGCGTGGCCTGTCTCCCTATTCTGCCCATGCAGTTTTTATTTTCTTTTTCCTTATGATGTTTTATGTTTTACTTGCCTGGTTTTACGGAACCCATACCCTGGAGAGGGGAATAAGGGGAAGGTTGGTAGTTAGTGGTAAAGGTTCATAGTAAACTGATCATTGTTGTAGTTATAATTGGGGAATTGTCTGATGGGAAGTGGGTACATTGATATCCTATGATGATAGTGCTGTTATCTGAGCATCGGCATGATCTATTTGAGTGGTCGAGGAAGTGGCGTTTAAGATAGTGGAGGATGATGTCTGTTCTTTTGATTTTCTTTTTTCCTTTCTTTTCCTGGTCGATGAGGAACCTGTGAAGGGATGGCTAAGAGGTTGAATCAATGGGATTCGCAAAATGTTGCGCTCAACTTTCAAATTTCTATTAATTCTCCATAAAGCAAATACTAGAAAGCATTAGCTTGGTGATGATTTAGCTACGTGAATTGTGTTATTTTGCTCATTAGTAATCTTCTCTTTCAAGTTCTAAAATGCAGCAATTTTCATCCTTATAAACTTCTAAAATAGTGTAATTAATTGGGAAGTGACTTTGAAAATGATTTAAGTTATTAGATTCCTGGGAAACATTTTGACATTATACTCCTTGCTTTGTAACCAAGACATTAGGCAGATTCTTTTCCTGAAAGTACCAGACGCAAGAAAGGCATTGCTACAGTCAGAGATTGATCGGGTGGCTCAGGTACATGATTTCATGTTGTTGGCTTCTACTTTCAGTTAATGTTGCTTTACTTTTCACTAAAATCATTGCTTTTCTTGATCTGCATTATGCAATTGACCAATGATAATACTCATCCTCTAATCTGGAGATGTAACATAGAATATCATCAATTGCTTTACTTGTTTTTGATGCTTCTCCCTGCCACTCCTGTTAGTTCTCTTTTTGTCAAAAATCAGGTACCCTGAGTATGGAATAATTTATTTCTCTGCACTTTTATGATTTGTTTATATCTAGGAAAATTAAGGAAATAAAAATAGTTATGGAAAAAGCTGTAAGAAGGAAAATTAGTTTCAAATGGAAAGAGATATTCCACAATAATGAGTAATGTTACTTGAAAATTTTCATATACTTTTTTCCTTATAATTTTTCGAACATCCAAACATGTAATTTTTTTTTCTTAATTATTTTCCTTTATTACATATCTTTCTAAAACCAATTGGACCCTTGGTATCATCTGAAGGATCTGCTTTAGGGATAATAATGAGCAGAATATTATGAAAAAACAGCGAATACAGCAGTTGTAGTCTCTAATTCAGAGAGTAGGCACATTGAGAGACACCAATAGATATGGATAACATAGCTGTCCCCTGATCCCTGAAAATCACCCTGTTCAACATTAAGAAGGGAAGGGGAAAAAGAAAAAAAAAAGGCAGAGAATGAGCACCTTCTCAAAGAAGGGTGGACCAATATACGATCTCTGAAATTGTAAAGTTTGAGGAGGCCAAATGTACGCAGCTTTATTCTTGTATTTAAATTAGTGACCTTCAAGTTACAATGGAGGAATACTACTGTTGTACAAAAGTTCACCCTAAAAGATGAAAATAAATCTAGAAGTCACTTTCAGATACTTTTCTGTACATTTGAATTTGCTACACCTGCCACAAATCAGTAGGAGGAAATTCAGACCCTATTTCCTATATTCATGTTCTGGTTGTGCGAAAATCATCCTTAGCTACTAGCTTGAGGATTGTTTTCCTTACGTCTCTCTCTCTCTCTCTCTGTTAGATATTTCCCCCCCTTATGGGTTTTCCTTTATATAATTTATGTATAACTCAAAGTTATGCAAGTTGCTTCGCAAGAAGTCATGTAAAACATTACTGCCTCTTTTAAACTTATGCTTGCTGGATGGGGAAGAATTTGAAGTTGTTTTGGACTGACTCAGTCAAGGGGGCATTTTGAATCACTGTTGACAGCCTTAACACCTTAATTGATAGTCCAATCTGGTAGATTATGTTTCTCGGCCAACATACCCTGTGAAGTATGGTGTGGTTTGGTATGGCATAATTAGAGCTATGTAATGGACAAAACTAATGGAAATTGTCCAATTAGGGTGTTTGGTTAGCTTGGTTTGCATCTGACCATTGACGTTACATTTGAAATAAATCTATAATGCAGTTGGATGTGTCACCTAGGGGCAGGTATCTCACCAACTACACTGAATTTTAGAGGTATGAAGGAATAGGAAGCAAGAGAAAAATGCAATTCAATGGAATGTGGCTGTTAAATGAAAGGAGAGCAATTTTGGTAAAAAACCCTGCACAAAAGGGTTATGTGTAGACATATCTAGAACTTTGTATAGGACTAAAATACCTTTGATTAGGATTTACTATTCTAACACTTCCCTTTCAAGTTGGAATATATATATTAATCATACCCAACTTGTTACTAATGTACTCTACTTGATATCCAATTAAAGACTTGGTGAACATATTAGTTCATTAATATCAGATTCTCACGTGTTTAATATGAAAAAGGTCTTGTTGTAGCTTTCACAGATAAAGTGACAATCTATCTCTATATGCTTCGTATGTTTGTGAAAACCAAATTTGATGCTATATAGATTGCAGCTTCATTATCGCATTATAATTGAGATGGTTCGGAACTTTTACATCCAAGTGGTTCAAGTAACCGTTTGAGTCACATCACTTTACATGTGACTTGATTCAATACACCATATTCTGATTTAGCACTCGATCGAGCAATTATAGTCTATTTTTTGCTTTTCCATGATACTACATTGCCCTCATTTAAAATGCAATATTGCGTCATAGGCTTGAGGCCATATTGTTATCCTACTCAGTCAGCATCAGAGAACCTTCTACTCGAGTGTGACCATGATCACTATAAAGTAGGGTGTGTCTTGGTAAACCTTTGAGGTTTCTAAGTATATGCATAAAATCTCCCAATGTGGAACACGAGAAGAGGACAAACACTGATTAACACACTTACCGGGAAGGCGATGTCGGATCTAGTAACCGCCAAATAATTTAGTTTCCCAAATAAGTAATGATATCTCTCTAGTTTAGCAAAGATTTACCAATTGTTCAGCGAAAGCTTTATTCTAGATCCATGGGTGCACTACACGGTTTTGCATCAAGTATACTCATATCTTAAAGTAAATCAAGTGTGTACCTTTTTTGTGAGAGAAAAATTCTGTACAATGTTTCGCAACCTCAATGCCAAGAATGTACTGTAAACTTCTATGGTCATTAATTTGAAATCAACACTGAAAAAACACTTTAAGGTTTGCAATACCCCTATCATCAGTAGCAGTGATCACAATATTATCCTTATATACAAAACAAAGAGAATAACTCAATGTAAAAATGATGATAGAACAAAGAATAATCACTTCGCAACGAGAGAGAAAAAACCTGAGAACAACTTTATTGAACCTACCAAATTAAGCTCGCGGAGACTGTTTCAAGCCATATGATGACTTTTTCAACTTACAAATGAGACCAGAATCCTTGAGTAACAAACCCAGGCGATTGCTCAAAATAAAATTTTTCATGAAGATTTCCATGTAGGTGTTATAATGTCTAGTTGGTGTAAAGACTAGTATTGAGTAGCAACGAGAGTCATGAAAAGGCGAAAAGGTGTCAATTTTGCAACAAGTGAAAGTGTATTAGTGCAGTCCACACTGTAAGTTTGGGCATAGTCTTTAGCATTCAAACGTGCCTTTAGCTAAGCAATAGAGCCATCCATATTAACTTCTATAGAGTACACCCATTTATAGCCAATGGGTTTCTTCTCTACTGGCAAGGGATTCAGATTCCAAGTGTAATTTTGCTCGAGTGCTGACAACTCTTTCTTCATAACTATTTGCCAACCAGGATGAGAGATTGGTTCGGACACCGATTGGGGTGTAGAATGAGTCGAAGACAAATAGAAAGGCACGAAGCGAAGATAAGACACCAGCGTAACAAATAGTAGCAGATGAAGGATGCTAAGTGCAGCCATGATGATCATTTTTCTGTGCAATCGAAAGCTTTAAATCCGTCGCTAGCTTGAGATTATGGGATCTCTAGCCTAGGGGATCAATAAACTCTGTAGTGGTTGGCTTAAGAGCATCTATTTAAGGAGATCCAAACACTTTATGAGGGCCACGGACATATGTGTGAATTATTGGATCAAGTGGTGCATGAGGTGAAGATACAACAGGATGGGCAACATGATAGACAAGAAATTCATTATGAGAGGTGATATTATATGTGGGAGTGGAAGGAAACTCTTGGAAGGATAAGGGAGTTGATTTTTGAAATGAAATATTATAGGGTACAAGAAATTAGTCTAACTTAGTTGAGAAGCATTAATACCCCTTTTGAGTGCATGGGTGCCCAAAAAAAATATATTGAAGTAACATGGCATCAAGTTTAGTCATGTGATGTAATTTGCCACGAATACAGCATACGCAACTAAATATTCTTGAAGGAATTAAGTGTAAAGTCTTATGAGGAGATAGGATATGATGTGAGATATCCCCTTCAAACGCAGTGGAGGGCATACAATTGATAAAATAACCTGTGGTTAAAATTGCTTTACTTTAAAAATATTTTGGAACTCTTAGGTGGAATAGATATCACGAGCCGGGGCCAAAAGTAGGTAATATAAATAATTAATAATAATTAAATTTTCAAAATAATTCCCAGAATAAAACAACTATCGAATCAAAATACAAATACAAAATTTTTCACCCCGGGGGAAGGTACAAATATCAAATCAAATACAAAATAGAGCCTAACCCAAAGCACATGCATAGAATATCATATGCAAGGCCGATATGCAAGTTTTTGTGATTTTTTCTTTACGAATATTATTATACATAAACATCACATTTCAAAATATTTACCCATTTTTTACAAAATAAACAAAATCCTCAAATATTGACAAAACTGAAACTAAACCTCAACATTTGATAATACTACATGCATGCACGAAGAATCAAATGGGGTAAGTAAAAATGACATGCATGTATAATAAAACTACCAAATATAAGTAAAACTAAAATAAAATGGAAATAGACCAAAGGTAGGTTTAGGGATATTTACTTTTAATCTCTAATCTGATAGATCTGACTAAAAGATATTTCAAAATTCCTCTTCCTCTCTCTTCCTTCCCATCTCTTTTTCTCACCTTTCTCTTCCTTTCCGGTGCAAATGCCCGAAAATAGTGTGCAAGTCATTATATAGACAAACCGGTGTACGAGTGCCACCTCGGGTGCCGTGCTAAACCTCAGTTGCATGAGCACTGCCTCAAGCACGGCTCAAACGTGAGCAATCTGCCAATATCATGCTTATATGACACTGGACAGGGACCCTAAATATTGGAATGTACTACGTCAAAAGGAGCAGTTGCTCTTTCATCAACTCTATGACATATGACACTCGATGGTGTTTAGTAAATTGACAATGCTTACAAAACAAGTTTGTCACAGAGTTAAGATTGGGATACAACTTCTTTAGATTCGATAATGATGGATGAGGAATGACCCAATTGATAGAGGAGTTGGAGAGGTTTAGGAAAAATGCTTGAGTAAACAGTAGTAGTGGGCCTCATATTTATTCTGTAAAGATTTCCTGACTCGCGATGACCCCTACCAATGATCCTCACCATCACAGGATCCCGAAAATTGCAACCAACAAAAGAGAATACAATGCACTAGTTATGTTCAGTTAAGAGTCTACTCATGGATAATAAATTAAAGGAAAATATTAGCAAGTATAACATTGATGAAATATGTAGTCTTGGGGTCAAGGAGATAGAACCAATGCCTGCAATATTCACAGAGGAGCCGGTAGTTAGAATAATTGCAGCTAAAGTCGAACATAATTGATAACAAGATAATACACCTAAAGTTCTAGTCTTATGACCCATTGCACCAGAATTAGAAGAAGATGTTGAGAGACAAGTAGTAGAGTTACCTATCCGAACAAACATAATAGTAGTCGTGCCAGCAAGTGTGAATAGTCATCGGCAGGTAAAGTAACAATTTTTGTCGTCAAAGAGTTAAGAGGAGTAGATAAGGTACCATTGCTACTTCTAGACATGATTGTAGCATATTGCAGAGATGGTATAGTGGGTTTCCCATATAACTTTCATCATTTATTTCTGGTGTGATCAACTCTATTAGAATAAAAGGATGTTAGTTTTCTATCACCACCCAGTCCACCTCAATTTCCTCTACCTATTTCACATCCTCCACCTCTACTAGTAAACGAGGATTGGATCACTAAAGCTGCCTAATCACCAAGAATAGCAGTAACTGATGGTAAAGTCTTGTGGTCAACATGTAGATACGGCGAGAACACATCAATAAATAAAGTAACCTCCAAGCTTGCTAAAATTTGGGATCAAGTAAATTCAAAGTCTGGTTTCAAGCCAATGAGAAAGCATAGAATAGCCAATTTCTTATGTTTCTCTCACATTTGCTTCACATCAGTAGTGATAGACATAGGTGCATTCCATTCTTTGTAGAGCTTCTTAAAGACAGCAAATTAATCAGTTACGCTGCAATCCTTCTGTTCCATGCGAAATATATCAAACATCCTTGAAATGTTGTGTTTTCTAGAGTAAAGAATCGACAAATAATCCCACAATTTCTTAGCATTATCGGTATGTGTGACCAAAATGACCATCTCTTATGCGGAATTAATCAACTAAGTGTATAGATGAACATTTTTATGTAGCTATGCTCGAGCCTCAAGAGGATTCATACTAAAATCATTAGTGAGATAATCCTCCTTATCAAGTTATTGAATAGCAAATGACGCGATCTTCCTTCAGTGCTGATAATTTGTCCCATCTAGACATTGATCCGTAATTCGAGAGGAAATGGTTAACAGCCTTAGATAGCAACTTTAAATTCATTTGTTTGAGTAGGAACACTTCTGATGTACTTCCAGTCTCAAAACCGTGTAACAAATATCAGAAAAATACTGCACAACAAAATACGCACAATAATGAGGCAGCGAAGATTCTGACATAGGGAAAATCAAACCAAAGAAAATTTGTGGACAATACCAAGAAGAAATTTACACACCATACCACAGAAAAAAATTACACCAAAGGAAATCCATGCTCACAGAGAAATTGTACAAACAGAGAAATCCAAAGAAAATTGCATGCCACAAACTGGAATCCACAGAGAAATACACACTCTAGGCACCAAAGGATGGAAATCGCACCCCCTAAACTGGGTACCAGTGAGAAATCGAAGAAAAATTGAAGAGAAATTGAATGAATCATTTCAAAAGCGTGCGAACCATCTTTCGTAGGTGTGTGTGACCCTCAAAGGCACAAGAAAATGAAGATTTAACACCAAGATTTGTTGAATGGACCGAGAACACTGCCTGTCTGGTCTTTTCAACAAAATGCTAGATTCCAAAATAGAGGGGTCAACGAGATTCAATCAGGTAAACCCTTTGGGCTTTTAATCACAGTGAGAAACATGCTGATTTCATCTAGGGTTGGCAGCTGTGGGGGCGGTTCCAAGTACCATCTTTGAAACCATGTTAAATGAAATGAGGGCAATTTTGGTGAAAAACCCACACAAAAGAGTTATGAGAATGTACATATATATTGACATATTTATTACTTTTTACGGGACTAAAATACCATTGATTAGGATTTATTATTCTAACAGAGACCAACTGACCATATTACACAATTCCGTCAAAGGCTAAATTGCCAATTCCATGGAATTAAAATTACAGGAATTCAATTCCATGGAATCTGCTCAATTGTAGTGAACTCAAAAATATAATACCAAATGGTCGCAAAATTTAGGTTATAGCTTATCTATCCCGTCATCCCCTGTTTTTCAAGAAGTTGATTTGACTATATTTTATTTTCAGAATCTTTCACGTGAATGTTGCTTTGTTGGAAGCCCCAGTAGACGTTGATCCTTCTTTCTTATTCCCCAGTCCAATTTCCTTTTCTGGGGGCTTTTATCTTGTGCTTCTTGGATTGTCAGAGTTCTATTTGATACCTTGCATTTTTTATACTGAGCTGCTGGTGCATTATTTTTATAGATTTATGTTGTTACACTTGTTTCTTCCATCTTTAGACTTGCTGTTCGTGTTGAGCATATGTGAATTTTTGTCATCTGAGCATCATCAAGAATTTAGTGCTGATACTGAGCTGCTGGTGCCTTCTTTTCATAGATTCATATGTTTGAGCAGCAATATAAATTGGCCTGGACTTAACCATTCCTTGTTTTGAGTAAATTTTTGTGATTTGTTTTGCCACCTGAGTATGATCAAGTATTTAATTTTCTACTGCATGTTGACTTGCACTTTTGCCTAGCATTTCTCAATGTAGTCTGATGGAAAGATTGTAGGAGTATTTGTTGTTGGTTTCTGCATATTATCATTAACATAATGCTAAGATTATTTTGTCTATGCTGTTAATTTTACCAGTGTTTGTATAACTAGACTTAACTTCCACCTGCCTCTAGGACCTATGTATTTTTTACTTTTCTATTATCATTCTCTTACGCTAAATTACAAATGTGACTTTATGCTAAAAATTTATTGTCCTGGAAAACCAAAATTGACTGTTAACTTGCACTTTTTCTTTAAGATATACTGTTTCCCCTTGTAGGATTATAAGGTACACAGAGATGAGATACATACAAAGTTGGTTCAGATAATGAGAGAAAGGTTGATCGTTCATCTCCGTGGATTGCCTCAAATTGTGGAGGGTTGGGACAAACCTGAAGATAATGACATGCAACCTAGTCAGTTTGCACGATCATTAACAAAGGTGAGTAGGATCTGTTATTCTTCATGCTGTGCTGCAGGATTAGTATCTTGACTGTCTTCTATTAGTTTGAAGTGTTGGTGCTTCTGGACTGGTGTGATCTGATATGCTAGTGGGAAATCAAGATTAACTTGGCATTGGCCATCCACTTGTCCTGTTTAATGACCTGGTTCCAAGGCCAACCAATTCCTCCCTTCCTATCTTCTCTGTTAAAGGAAAAATTTAATATTCTGATTAGATTTTCCAGTCATCTTCCTGGCTGCATAAATGCTCTTCATGATTGAAGCCATCCTTTTTTGCCTCCTGGCTGCGGGAGAGCAGTTGCTAGGCACCCTGATGCAGTTGCTAGGCACACTGCTGCTGCATTCACAAGGGTTTTTATAGCTGTAAATTTGTGTCTTATTGATTGTCAACTTCAAGTTGAATCCATACTTCTTTTGCAGTCATTTCTGCCTCTTTTATGCTTGTGCCTTCCTTCAAATTCTTTAAATATATCAATCTCCACCTTCCGAAAATTTGTACAAATTTCCATGTTGCAAGCACTCAAGTACTTGCCTAATATAAATTGCATTGTGAGTTCAATTAGTTACCCTTGGTTGGCCTGGGGACTAAACTGAACACAGTTAAAAGGCAAGAATGCCATGTCCCCTCTAAAATTTCAAATTCCCTTGTAGTCCCCTTGGCCAAAATTATATTATAAACTGTACATCGATGACAACAATGATTATGATGCTTCAGAGTCTCCCTACATGGGTGTAGTTGTATGAAACCTGTTGGCCATTGTACTCAATTTAAGGCAGTGTCAAAGTCCAGGCATAGTTGCAAGATTCACTTAATAGTTCAAGAATATTGATTTATCATGCATGTCTAGAATGTTGTCTGAACAATATGATTGTGCATCTTAAAGCTGCAATTTCGTTGCTGTTTTAGTTTGGCGGTCTTTAACTTCAACACATTCAATTAGTTTGGCCTCACTGGATTGTTCACGTTCCTTCAGGAGGTTGGCTATCTTCAACGTGTCTTATCTCGAACTCTTCATGAAGCTGATGTCCAGGCAATATTTAGGTGAGGTTGACTGTGTGCATGATGAATATTGGGTTATCCTGTTATCTGTTGTACGTATGTTGCTGTATATGAAGGCATTCTTTCACGGATAGCAATTTTTTTTTTTTTTTTACTTCATGTGCAAAATGTACCCTAATTCTGGTTATTGAAATGTAGATTTACTGGAAGCAAGCTAATGAAACTTGCTTTAAATTTTTTTTTTGTTGAATTTGCTTACTCACAGTAGGTCTATATATGGAAATCTTATTATGAAGTCCTGTATTTCAGAGCTTGGTGGCAGTCTTGTGCTTCTTAATAAGCCAAGCTTCCTTGAGTTTTTTATATTTAGTGATGCTTCCCCTATTCATATTGTGATATATTTTGGCAATTGTGCTTTGTGTTAAAGGGGGAGATAGTGTTATCAATGCCTGGGGAGATCAAAATTTGAATTATAGTTGTGTGAGTGAAGTGGGTTGTTGCAATGGAAGATGTTGTGGTGCTCGTATTGTGAGGGCAACTATCAGAGACATGGATTTGTATGTGAAAATAGTTTAATGTGCTTCTATTGGGGCTGCTTTGCTATTCACGGCTTCAAACTTGAAACAAACGGTCATTTTGCTAATACTCATGTTTCTTGGTGTTGTTTTACAGATTTGTTTTAAGATCTCTTCCATCTTTGTCATTGTATCTTCTCCGCCTCAGTTTTTTTTAATGCTCAAATGCATCCTTTTTTTATTCTCTCTTCTTTGATTTTCTTTATAGATACAGGCACCTGTGTCTTCATTCGTAGGCGATGCCCATTTTTTTTTCTATAGCCTTGCTTCTGAATCACACGACATAAAAGACATCTTGGAATGCTATTTGCAGGCAAGTGGTGGTAATCTTCCATACGCAAATTTCAGAAGCATTTTCACGTTTAGAAATCAGCACTCCACAAGCAAAGAACAGGTGCTGTTCTTTATAAAACATGATATATGACAATATGATATATTTTCATATCAGGCTTGACCATTCTATACCTTTATAAACCCACTTGATTTTTAATAAAATATATGCTTGCAGGCTACATAGGGATATTCAACAGATTCTTGGTTGCATTCGATCATTGCCTTCGGATATTCCCAGCAAATCTGACGTTCCAAATTGGGGACAACTTGACGAATTTTTTACGCAGCGGTTCAGTTATGAAGGCGGTCAATAGATGTGATTTTACAATAGCAGATCTTTTCCTCTGATGAAGGCAAATGAGAATGTGAGGTTTAAGGAACACGGACTGGTCTTCAGACTAGGCACACACCCTGCGCAATTGAAGGTTGGAGAATTTCTGAGCTTGCACACGGCTCACTATTCGTTAACTGCTACTTTTCTATTGTTGGAGACATTTTTAAGCTTGAGTTTGACCAACTATACCTTCAGTGCCGCTATTCTCTTTACGAATCTGAAACTAGTATGAGAGAGAGGTTTGCTAATGCAATGTCTCAAAGGGAAAGGTTGAGTCAGTCTCGTTGAGCTTTCACGAGCCTGAATTCATGTAATTCTCTAACTGAGGGATCCTAATCAAAGTGCAAGCACGTTCAGCTTGCCTGACCGCCCTGCCCTTAAAAAGGCCGGCACAATTATATGCATGGGTTGCTAGGGGTCATTCTGATAGTAATTATGATTTATTTTGCAGGTAGTGTTGGTCTGCTTGCTGACTGCACTGATAGCTATGTGTTCTGGGTTGGGGAATTCTCAAGTAAGCATTTTTGAAGAAGTCGTACTGGATACACAATTTATAACTGAGTATTCTTATATTTTGTTCTTTGTTCCCTATAATCTTTTGTTCTTTGTTCCCCCAAGAGCATTTGCTTGATTTAGATTGGAAAGGAACGAGGAGGGAAGATTAATGGCTTGTAGCCATTTTACGCATCTTTTCTTTTGGGATTGTGGTTTCCCCACTTGGCTGGGGGTGCTTGTATTCGTTGTCATAGTGATTATTATTACCTCATTTTGCTTTCCAACGTATAGTTTGTCCATTTTTGCAGCGCACAAAACAAAAAAAAAAGGGGGGGAGGGGGGGGGGCGCTTATCACAAGAATTTTCCTCCATTTTTTCTCAATCATTTTCACAGTGAAACTGTTTGTATGGCCTGGTTATTGGTGCGGTGGCAGAGCCCCTTACTGCTGAAGTGACATCGTGGAGTATCAAGTACGGCCCATAGAATGTATGTTTTTTCAACCGTTAGGATTCCATCGACGATGCATGATGCCTTTGATAACTATTTTTGCATGTACGTAAAAGGGTTTTTTCTAAATAGCATAAAAAATGAGAAAATAAAAATGGGTACCTCCTTTGTATTTAAATATACGTGGAAAGATAGTGACAAATGTGCTATAAAAGATGTTGTATTTACTATTTATTTTTTCTTTCATTAATATTGGGTTTCTGCCAGTGCCATCTCATGCTTCATTTCTTGAGAGCCTCTACTTTCTTTGAGTTTCTTTGCTATTCATCCGTGATCGCTATTTTAACATCTTACTCAGCGGACGTTAGTTCACGGAGGCAACTTCAACGCCATAACCACGAAGGTAAGCTAATTTGTCTACTTGGTTTTCCTTGTTCCGTCGTGCCTAGCGTTTGAAAATTCACCGTTTTATCTTGTAGTGATTTTGTTGGGTTATGTTATGGCTGTTTCAAATCAAGAATAAAGATTTATTTTAAAAATTGTAAAAAGTATTAATTAAGATAATATTTTAATTTTAATATTTTATATTACAAGGATATATGTTAGC
>JAODPA010071369.1:0-30940 GCA_025585075.1 Nepenthes mirabilis | reverse complement strand
CCCTGGTCCCCGGGGGTGTGGGGCGTGTCGTTGAACACTACATATCGAGATGTAGTTGTTCCGTGGACTGTTGCATGGATGCAACCGAGGGTCGTGTGCTACCGACCGAAAGTAGTAGCCGTGGCTTTAGAATGTGTAGCTAACACATTACTTTCCTCGTTCTCTTACTTCGTTGGCTAGTGCGATCCATTAGTCCCAGGGTCCGCAAAGATGAATATTTAGATAAAGACGAATAAAAAGAATCCAATGAGCTCGAGTTACCTTCTCTCTTCTATGCCTCTTGTATTGTTCTTATACTCTTTCCTTTCGGTAATCCATGCCTGTTGCTAGTTAGTGGGATATGATTTCATTTGCTGGGCTTTATGCTCACCCTTGCTTTATGTTTTTCAGATGAGAATGCCTTGATGCCTGATGAGTCTGCGTAGACTCTAGAAGCTCGGTAGCTAGCTGTTTTGCGTGCTTGGATCGAGATCTGGACTTGCATTGGCTAGATGTATGCCAAGATGATTTTGGGATTTTGGTTTTTGTATCATATCAAACTTGTATGGAGTTGACCTATGATAGTAGATGACGAATATGTATTAGTCCGCAGCGTTTTGTGGTTGTATGCTTCCGCAGGTTATATCTTATGGAGATGTCGGAGTCCCTAGATGGCATCCTTCTTGGCCGGTGTCTTTTGATTTTCAGTCGCCGGTGCCACCTTGGTTTTGTGGCTTTTAGGTCCTGTGTAGTTGATGTTGTTTTTTACTTGAAAATTATTTCTGGAATATTGTGCAGGGTTGTGTTTTACAGGTGTTTGTATTTTGGAAAGGTCCGATTTACAAACGGAACTCTGCCCAATTTTCTGTAGAATTTGCAATTATTATATTCTTATTTTGTCCTTGGATTATTGACGTAGGTTATTCAATAGGGAATAATCTGTTACGTCACAGTAGTAGGTAGGGCAGGTCAACCACTCTAGGGGTGGTTGAAAGTCGGTTAGCTACTTAGACATGGTCTTCCTGACCTTAATCATAATTAGTCATCACGTCAATCAATCAGGTGGCTAACTCTCCCTTTACGTTTCCGGTCAACTGGCATTGACCGGTTTAATTTTCCATTTTTCTATCACAGAACAGCTCTGGAATTGCGTTCAGCATCTCCGGTATTGTCTCTGAAAAACTCTTCAACGACGTCCGGAAAGGTCTCTGGAAAACTCCTTAGTTTCCTTCTGGAAATCGTCTCCGGAAGTCATTGCTAAGGTCTCCAGAAACATTCCCAAATTTTCTTCAAAAATCGCCTCTTAGTTTTCTTCGAAATCGTCTCTAAAATTATTATCTAAGGTCTTCTGACTAAGGTCTCCGGAAGCTCCTCAATGGTCTCCGAGAAAGGTCCCTAGAAACAAGGCCTCCGGAGGTGTGGTCTCTGGAAGGACGTCTCCAATTCTCATTTCTCGAATTCACATAATCGTCTTCGGAAATTGCGTTCATTGTTTCCGGAAGCCTTCTTAATGGTCTCCAGAAAGCACTCATTAATGGTCCCCAGAGTTGATCGATCTTCTTCGGAAAACTGTCTTCGGAGACTCCTCAATGGCCTCCGGAAATAGTCTCCAAAAATTTTACCGTCTCCGGAGATTAAGGTTTCCGAAATTTTTGCCTTTAATAACGTCTCCAGAGATCAAGGTCTCCGAAAACTTTAGCCTCTAAACTTCAGCGTTTTCAGAGATCAAGGTCTCCGGAAACTTTAGCCTCTAAACTTCAGCGTTTCCGGAGATCAAGGTCTCCGGAAACTTTATTCTCTAAACTCCCAAGTCTCTAAACGTTAATCGTCTCCAAACTTCAATAGTCTCTGGAAACTTCACCTTCTAAATTTCATCATCTCCAGAGATCATCCAAAGGTCTCCGAAAAACTCTTCAATCTCCAAACGTTTCCGGAATTCACTGTTTCTACTTGTTTTCCGGAGGTCTTCGGAAAACTTACGGTTATTATAACTTGGTCAATATTGCGTTGACTGGTAAGTTGGGTTACACGACGGCTGGCCTTCATGGCTTTAACACTTCCGGCCTCCTTCTTCCCTTCCGGTCAATGGGTGTTGACCGGATACGCTTTCCTTCAGGTTTTTCGGTCAACTAGCGTTGACCGGTTAAATTTTTCCTCACATTTTCTGGTCAACAGGTGTTGACCGGATTAATTTTCTCATCATATTGTTTGGTCAACTAGCGTTGACTGGATTAATTTCCCTTCACCTCTTTGTCATTCTCTCGCCACAAAAGAATTTGGTCCTTATATTTTCGATGACAGAAGATCCCAAAAATTTGGTACATTACAATTCTCCCCTAATTATAGAAATTTCGTCCTCGAAATTTTACGATTCTCAAATTCCTATAATCATAGGTAATCTTTCTCGCATCTAGAAATCATTCCCTTAACAACGATTATTCTAGGAAACCTCAAGCATTTGAATCATTCTAATCCTCATCACGAAACAAATCCTTAGCCTCTCAGAACGGCTCAACCCAGACACTTACTGATTTTCTCAACCATCAATACAAGGAAGACTTTATAACGATCCTCCAAATTTTAAAAGCGACCTACAATAATGCTGGCCATTTCTCCAATTTAATTCGATACTTCAAACAAATCCAATGAACTTCCATTTCAGTTCATTCCAAGCTTCAAAAGAATTCGATCACAGGGACCTCAACCTTATTGTTAAATCCCTGAGCTATGGGCTCACAACGCTTACGCTGCGCTACTTTGATTAAAACAGTTCTAGGATAGTCATACTATGAAGACAATTCCACAATCCTCAGACTACAACCACATTCCGAGTTACAGTCATAACGATCACTCAAAGAGTCAACATAACTTTAAATCATTATCCAGAATTTTAAGATCCCAATTACTTAGTAACCTCAAGATCCCGTTGGCATACCAATAAACCAACTGATTCTAGCCGAACATGTCTTCTATGATTATGATAAGTGGGTCGCCCTAATCGTCTTGAAACAAATCATAAGGACTTCATATTTCATGAACTCCTAGCTCCAAAACATCGAATACAGTTTTGTCTTCTAATTCAAGAACATGGTATCCTATCACCCAATCATTTAGATTTACTCGCGATTCATCTTTCACATCTCCTATGAAACTTCAAAGACGTACAAGTCCAAAGACTCGCAACATCAATTGCCAATATTGATGCCTGTTTCCCAATGAAAACACCGAGGTTCACTTTCTTAACCTTTAAATAGGTCTGTCCACATGCAATATCATAGGATCATCCTTTTTAATGGTACAACTATTTTGGCTCTTAAAAGCTTTAGGTAATGACTATCTTCAAAGACAAAGCCATAAGTTCTCAAAGCGGAGACTTTAATTGCTAATTCTGACTTACATATGGGGTAACACTAATCATGAACTTTTCTCCCACTTAAATCAAAGGTATCCACCTATCGTGACGTAAGAGTAACATAACCTTAACATTACTCAAAGGCATTACATTCCACGATAACTTACCAGACCCATCAGAGATCAACCCAAATGACATGAACATCAGTTACCCCCATCCGATCTCTGAAAACTACCGTTTATCTTTCGTTCTAACAATTACAAATTTCTCTAAGCCAAACATCTCACTTGAATTGTAGTCCTCGAAGAATACTTGTTGGATCACTTAATAACTTCGGTTAGACCCAAGATGACCATACGCTTTCATGACACTAATCGATCTTTCCAATACCAAAGCCTATACTTCCACGGCTCTGCATGGAACTCTCAACGATCGCCGTCGATTTCGACACAACCTCGAATTATCAGTCAACAGATAAGTCAACCTAATCTTCCTTCTATAATCATCCTCAAATAGTCACATGGCCGAAGCCCCTCAATGGCTACAAAATAACTTCAAGATGTGGCCACATATACTAATTAAACTTAACGCAGATTCTTATTGAATGTTCCACAGGAAGACGTCATCAATCTCTTGATACCTTTATCAATTCAAACTTATGCCTTAGATCCCACAACTTGATTGCTGGATGTCATCCTTTACCAATCCAACAGTAATTGTGAGGTTCCGAGTTAAGGAAATAATAATTAGAAGACAATTAAGTTAATATGGGCGTACCATGGTCAAAAGGTACCAGAGGAATCGGATGAACAACTCAAAGAGCCAAAATCGGTAAATCGGGAATAAAAACTGTAAACTGAGTTATGTAACTTTGAAAATATGATTTCGAGTTTTAAAGCATGATAATCATGGCTTATTAAGGTTACATAATCAAGGATAAGGCCCTAGGATGTGAAAGATTGGGTTAGAATGGTCAAAATGGGTCCCGAACGTCGAAAATGCGGCGTAGGCTTGCTACTGGCTTGCCGAGGCTCAGACCGGCACCCTCCGGGTGCTCGAGCCCTCCTATCAACCCGAAAAACCATAAGTGAGGCCGCTCGCTGCCCGCTCGAGCCGCGCTCGAGCAGTGCGTGCAGTATAAAAACCCGTTGTGCCTTCTCTCCTCGTCATTTCGCACGGGGCTAGGGTTTTTAGAGTGAGAGAGGGTGCCGACTTAGAGAGAGAATAAGGAAGATCAAGCCCGGGAGTCCGATTCCGTCCGAGAGCCAGGTATAAAAGTGAAAGCACGTGTCGAGGCAAGTGTTCTCATACCCACTTATTGTTCTCTTTCGTTGTTTTATGTATTTTTGTTGGGTATTTTGTGTCGATACCCATGGTGAATGTTAGAATCATGAAACCCATGCCTCGAGGTCCAAGAAAATGTAGTTAGTTGTCTGAATCGTGTCCGATTCGCTCGGGTGGGTTTCACCGAAACCCTAACCCACGAAAATTGGGAATTTCCTATTTTCCGGCCTTGTATCATGAAATTGACCCCAAAATGTGAATCCCCACGTCCCAATGAGGTATATATGTTGGCGGCGGGTCCGATCTCGCTTGTTTCTACCCGTTCGTGGCATCCGAGCCCGTTAATGGGGTGCTGACACTGTTCACCCAAGACCCAAGGTGAAAAATGCATGTTTCCACCTTCGTGAAATGTTGAAAGGACCATAGAATATGAATCCCCGTATCCCAATTGTGTGTATATATCGATCGGATGCCGAATCTCACAAGATTCGACCCGTTCGTGGCATCCGGGAGCCTTAATAGTTTCCCGTTGGGGATAATCCAGAAATAAATGGGAAGTTGCATACTTCCACCCTCGTGATAAGTTAAATCGAACCCAAATGTGAAATCTCGTGTACAAAGAGTGTGTACGAATCCACCGGACGTTTGATTTCCAAGTATCGAACCGTGTACGGCGTCCGGGTGTTCAAAATGAGATCCGATCATGATCACCCAAAACGAAATGAGAAATGTAAAGCGATATGCCTTCCAATCGTTGTGAAAGTAACATTTAACTGATTAAACGTAAATGTAAGCCCCGAACGTGAATCCGTGTGCTGGAGGCAAGTGAATGAGTCTCAGAGGTTTCAAAGTGACTTGTGATCGTCTAAGGTATGAAATCTAATCTCTCTCGTGAACTTGGATTGATTGTTGTGATTAAGGTAATTGAGTCCCATTGGATATTGTGAACCGTGATGTGAATGGAAGGGAGTCCACATTGTGCTTTTGATGATATGACCTCCTGGATGGAGATGTGTTTGATGATGTAATCTCCCAGTTGGAGATGATTGTGATGGGAATGAGGTTTCCCGAGATGTGATCGTGTGTGGCAAATGTGGATTTCCCTCTCCAAGTGTTGAACCTAATCTCGAAACTAGGACCCTGAGTCGTATGGGTAATATTCTTTAGTATACCATGTCCATCGTGGTGTAAACCCGAGGAATACTTGGCCACGTATTCCGGCCGCTCGTGGGAGCAGGTGATGTCTGTGGTACACTTTAGGAATCTACTATGGAAGAACGAGGATTGCCCTTGACCCCGGGGGTGTGGGGTGTGTCTGTCGACGCTACATATTGAGATGTAGTCATCTGTGATGATTGTTACATGGATGCAACCGAGGGTCGTGTGCTACCGACCGAAAGTAGTAGCCGTGGCTTTAGAATGTGTAGCGAACACATTCCTGTCCTCGTTTTCTTGCATCGTTGGCTAGTACGGTCTACTAGTCGGGGTCCGTAAAGATGATTTAATAATGATAATGAATAATGTCCAACCAATGTAATCATGAAAACTGTGAGAATCAAATGAATTCGAATGGTGACCAATCAGTGTAATCGTGAGAACGGTAAGAATCAAGTAATTCCAGTTGTTCCTATTCCTTCTCCTATTTCTTGATTATGGCGAGTGCTTGTATTCCCTCCGGTTTCAGTTTTTATACATGTCTTGGAGGGGTGTTTATGATTACATTTACTGAGCTGTTGGCTCACTCTTATTGTTGTTGTTTTCCTTTCAGATGAGAACACTTAGCTGGCGCCTGATAGTTAGAGCAAGGAGAGGCTTGCTTGATGAGATTGGCTGGACGGCGATTGAAGAAGGTTTTGGGACATAGAGTTGGATCGGATGGCCACTCAGGGTTGAGCATGGCTCATTATTATAATATTTGTGATTTATTTATGTTTCCGCATGTATGATGATTTAGTTATGCTTCCGCGTCTGTATATATATGTTTTGAGTTGGTTTCATTAGATGGCATCTCTCTAGATCCAGTATAGTAGGTTGTGTTCTGTATTGGAGCCATGGATGATATGGCAGATGTGTGATCCTGTGTGGTGTATTGTAGGCTTTGAGTTAAGCCTTTTGATTAGTTGTGTGCTTGTACAGGATATTTGAACAGGTTGTACTGTGGTTTTTCGTCCAATTGCAGAGGAAACTCTGCCGAATTTTCTGTAGAATCCATAAGCATTAATTATGGACTATAGTTGTGTTGCCTTTGACGGAGGTTATTCAATGGAGAATAATCAGGTCCGTCACAGTAATAGTACTGCAGTTCGTCCACCGAACTACTATTAAGATCAAATTAAGACTTGGTACATTAGCTGGCTAAAGTTCATACCCAAAATCACACAATTCAATTCCAAGATTCGTATATAAACATCCACTTTGATATGTCTTTTGTCCTTCCAAGTACTAGGTCACCTTTGCTACTATTACAAAGCTTAGGTCTCCTAATTGCACATAACACAAAACACAATGCGAACATGGGTTTGGAATTCCCAAAATGACACAAGATTATAATATTAAGCCCAAGGGCCTTACCTCTTATCATGATAGGTGGCACATAATACTTTAAGTTAATACCTTAGAACCCTGATTTAAAACACTGAACCTCTTTGCCATCCGTCCATGGATAAGGACATCCATAAATCTTGCAATCAAACAAACCATTATTGAAACATGCTCCTGAGAATCTCATCAAAACAAAGTATTCGTCCTTAAAGCTTCCATGAGCACATAGGACAATACCTCTTAATCCTCAAGATCCATGATCTTCTTCACGTCAACTAATCGAGGTCAACTTCACTTCCTATCTAACATGGGGAAACACGCCATACCTTCTACTAGACATGGGGTCACCGCAATGCCATCTTAAGTCTAAAAATCCACATTGTCAACTTCAATATAACCTGAGGCTACCCAAAAGTCCAAACACTTAAGCATTTTTCCAAAACAATCATGAATTGTCATCCTAGGACTTGATATACCTGAAATTTACTCCAGTCATACCAATCTCAAGTCGATGGCTCCGCCCTATTCATTACACTTGCTAGGTTGATTTAGGCAACCATTCTTAACGAATTACTAGCCTAAGGACTTTAATTCATAGCCGATCAAACTTAAACCTCAAATCGAGATTAATTAACCTAGGCCTCAAATCAACACTGATCAATTCAAGAACCCAATTGATACCAATCAAATTCCAACACTAAGGTATCTCTACACACCATCTTCCTCTTGACCCTACAACTAATCACTAATAGTAGTAGTCCCCGTCTAAGAGCCACTACTAATATTTCCTTGAGATCGAGACATTTTGCATTAAGTCACTCCTTGAACACTAGCTAGGGCACATAAGCTAGCCAATTGAACTAAATCATCACTCTTAACTTAGTGCAAGCCTAAGTCATTGGGATTGGGGTAACCAAAACTACCCGAACAAGCTTAATCACCAAACACCTTTATTTACTTATTCGATCAATCTTAATCTAGCCTAAGCTTCCGCATACGATTCAAATCAAACCTAAAGCATCTCTTTCTCTTTGATACCAGTTGTGATGGCCCCAGACGTATTCCACCACATACGGCTGTCGTCAAGCCAACATATACGGTATAAATACTAACTAGGTGGACATAAAAATTTTTCTTCTATTTTTATCTTAGATTACACATAAACAGGATCGCTTAAGGCCGAACTCCTTGAGTTGTCCATCGAAGTTTAACCTCATACCTGACCGGCCAATATTAAGGTCAGTCGGTCACGAAGACCTTGACATGAATTGAGATGCTACTAGGAATGTCAAACTTCATTCTTCTATATAGTAATTACGAAAACATACTAATATCCATTAATTCTTTTACAGCGAAAATGTTTTACAAGTCTTTCCCAAAATATCAAAAGAAAATATATCAATTCCTTCACTCATTCGCTGATCAGCTCCAGCCAGCTATGCCGTCTAACTACACCACATGACTCTATTCAATTTCATCCGCCATAAGCTTCTCATCATCTGAAAAACAGCAAGAGGGAGCTACAAAGCCCAACAAGGTACCCACATGCAGAAAACATTAACATACATATCATCAAATCAAAGTAAAGGTTCATAACATAAACTTAGCATGTGAAAATCACCATATCATTTCTTCTTAAGTTCAAAAATCTTTGTTCTTATTCTTAGTATCTTGTCTTCAACATTAGAAAATTCATAAAACCATGAGGAATTCTTATCATCTTTAAGGACCGGGCGGGAGCGGACAACATCGAGGAAGGGTTGTGTGCTACACCACAACCTAAGGCCATATCCTCCTATTATACTCCTAGAGGTGGGCGGTAATGCCTTTTACTCAACATACGGGGCCGTAGTCCATAAGCCTTGTGCCACTAGAAATTCCCCCGTGGCCTAGGGGCAATCCTCAAGTGTCACTCCAATATCATTCATTCAATTTTAACAGCAAGCTTAATGGATACTCTGTTCATAGTTCATATCGTTCGATGGCCATCTATCATAGTTCAAAAGTCAGAAGTCATGGAGTTCCACTTGCTGTCCATATTACATATATTTTTCCTTGTTCTTGTAGTCTTTGTTCTTAACTTCAAACAATTGAAGTCCGTATAGCCTTTCCTTTAACGTCTTAAAACCGAAGATCCTTTATCAAAGTGTCGGAAGTCTCATTTATCAAAGCCGGAGGTCTTATGTCAAAAATCGGAGGTCATTTATCAAAAGACGGATACCTTTTTAACAAAGCTGGATGTCATTTTTAACAAAAGCCGAATACCTTTTCTTAACAAAGTCGGAGGTCATATATCAAAAGCCGAAGGTCATATATCAAAAGTCGGAGGTCTTTTATCAAAGCCGGAGGTCATTTTACACATGCAATAACCGAACATCTTAAAACATGGCCAGACTTCATGCATTTAAGTAAAACGTCCAAACATCATGAAATAACCAGTACTTTTTCATAAACAAATAATTGGTCATTATCTAAATCATGCAATAATCAAACTTCATGCGTTCGAATATCATGAAATAACTGAACATCATTAGTTAGACAAACAGGCATGATATACTTGCATTAAAAATATGAACTTAAAACGGTGAGTACACTTGCCTGAATCTCTTTACTTCATCCTGGAATTCTGGGTTCCTTCTCTAAGAAACTCGACGAAGAGTCTCTTCCTAGCCTTTTTTCCTACACTCTCTAGTTCTTATTTATTGGCCTTTGGTCTGACATTAGTAGGTAGGGCAGGTCAACCACTCTGGGAGTGGTTGCAAGTCGGTTACCTACTGAGAGATGGTTTTCCTGACCTTAATCATAATTAGTCATCACGTCAGTCAATCAGGCAGCTAACTCTCCCTTTATGTTTACGGTCAACTGGCATTGACCGGTTTAATTTTCCCTTTTTCTATCACATAACACCTCCAGAATTGCGTTTAGCGTCTCCAGTATTGTCTCCGGAAAACTCTTCAATGGCCTCCGGAAAGGTCTCTAGAAAACTCCTCAGTTTCCTTCTAGAAAATGTCTCTGGAAGTTATTGTCTAAGGTCTCCAGAAACATTCCCAAATTTTCTTTAAAAATCGCCTCTTAGTTTTTTTCGGAATCGTATATGAAATTATTATCTAAGGTGTTCTATCTAAGGTCTCTGGAAGCTCCTCAATGGTCTCCGGGAACAGTCCCTGGAAACAAGGCCTCCGGAATCGTGGTCTCCAGAAGGATGTCTCCAATTCTTATTTTTTGAATTCACATAATCGTCTTCAGAAATTGCGTTCATCGTTTCCGATAGCCTTCTTAATGGTCTCCGGAAAGCACTTATTAATTGTCTCCAGAACTGATTGATCTTCTCCAGAAAACCGTCTCCGGGTACTCCTCAATGGCCTTCGTAAATAGTCTCCAGAAAGCTCTTTAATTGTCTCTGGAAGTTTTACCATCTCCGGATATTAAGGTCTCTAGAATTTTAGCCTTTAATAACGTCTCTGGAGATCAAGGTCTCCGGAAACTTTAGCCTCTAAACTTTAGCGTTTCTGGAGATCAAGGTCTCCGGAAACTTTATTCTCTAAACTCCCAAGTCTCCAAATGTCAATCGTCTCCAAACTTCAATCATCTCCGGAGATCAAGGTCTCCGGAAACTTCACCCTCCAAATTTCAACGTCTCCGGAGATTATCCAAAGGTCTCCGGAAAACTCTTTAATCTCCAAACATCTCAGGAATTCATTGTTTCTACTTGTTTTTCGGAGGTCTCCAGAAAACTTGCGCTTATTGAAACTTGGTCAATATTGCGTTCACTGGTGAGTTAGGTTACACGACGGCCAGCCTTCATGGCTATAACCCTTCCGGCATCCTTCTTCACTTCTGATTAATGGGTGTTGACTGGATAAACTTTCCTTCAGGTTTTCTGGTCAATTAGCGTTGACCGGTTAAATTTTTCGTCACGTTTTCCAGTTAACAGGCGTTGACCAGATTAATTTTCTCATCATATTTTCCAGTCAACTGGCGTTGACTGAATTAATTTTCCTTCACCTCTCTGCCATTCTCTCACCACAAAAGAATTTAGTCCTTATATTTTCGATGACAGAAGATCTCAAAAATTTGGTATATTACATTAGGCCTGCATTCAGTATCCATCAACTTAGCCACTAGATCCCAAATGAATTTTGATCTAACTTACGCAACTAAGATACCTAGGACTATCCAATCCAACTTTCATCCTATAATTTTGCCTATTCTTTCGTTCAATCTTGCTCGATCCTAAGCTTCCACATGAGATCCAGATCAAAACCTAAGGTATCTTTTTCTTTGATACCAATTGTAATGAAACAGATCGTTATCCTTAAAGAACCTTTTGTTAATTGCTCTTACTTTATCAAATACAAATGCCCCAAATGATTAAAACATAAAATTTGTAAAAATTTTGACAGAATTTTCTCTATAACTGGACTAAAACCAAAATATACAACCTGTTTAATAGACATATAAATATCCCAATTTTACTATTTTCAATTACAGCACATACACAGGATTAACAAATGCCATATCATCCATGGCTCCAACACGATAATTCTCAGCTACTACGTTGGATCTTATAGAGATTCCATCCAGGTCTGAACAAAATCCAAAACATCCAAATACATGCGGAAGCAGAACTAAATCTATAAGTCATCTGCGGAAGTACAACAATAACAATAATAATATCATGTTACAATTTTTTATTACATATGAATACATTAATTATAACAAAACTCTGTCTCCTTAGAAGCAACAATTCTCCTTAGGTGATTCCTCTCCTTACTCTAACTAATCGAGTACCAGCTCATGACCCTCACCTGGAAGGAAGACGAAGTAAGAGTGAGCTAACAGCTCAGCAACTATACCATAAACAAGACAGTAAACAATAAGGTAAAGAAAGTCATATGAATATGACAAGATGCATAAACAAAATTGGATTAAACATGCATGAGGTGCAATTTACCTTTTTTCCTTAATTCTTATTAATTATTTATCTTTGTAGACCTGGATTAGTAGACCCTACTAACCAAAAGAGCAAATAATTGAGGATAGATTGTGTTTCATTCCACACTATCAAAGGCTAGAAGTTCAAAAGTTGTGGCCTTCCCCACAATCTCATATATTCAAAATTCAAAAACAGAAACAGAGTTATCCATGGTTACTACCGTAACATCCTAAGGCATGTTCATAGTATAACCCGCTATGATATTTGGCCAGGACAATTCCATGAGTTTTTAATGTCATACTAGTGACATGCCAGAGGACATTACCCATCAATATGGGTCCTACTTTCATGATTACTTATTCTTTTGAGAGAGGGTTCTGCAAAACTTCTTTCAGAAACATAACTTATTCTAGACATCTCCATCTTGGAGATTCAAATCTATCAAAATTCCAAATGTGGAATCTCCCTCCAAATTATTCATATCCTTATAATCTTGCTTGCGGATTTAAGTCTTTCCATAACATAACATCAGGTACATACTGATATCGGATTTAAAATTCTTACTAGAAGAAGCAGATTAATTTGAGAGGCTTTCAAAAATGGATTCTTTTGCAATTGAGCATGCCGAAGCTTTTAGATTGACCAATTGAACTTACACAAATACATATCACTTAGTTAGCATTTAAACATAGGAAATTATGCAGATTATTGTTCAACATCCTTAGTGAACAGTACTTGCATAATCAGAACATGTAAATGGTGTTCGGATACACATATTGGTTAGTCCTCAATATTCCAAACATCTGATGGTCATATCATCAAATTCACGTCATGGATAATCATTATCCTAAGTCATTCGATACATCATAACCCAAATTAATCCCTTAACATGATTGTGCCACGGGGTAGGGTCTCTACGAACTAAACTTTACACAACCACAAATCTAGATACCAAATCAATAAATTATCATATCTAGATTATGGACAATCATATTCTAATACCAAATATAGCAATCACCCCAAAAAGTTCGTAGGTATCATGACCAACCACGGGGGTTAGAGTTTACGTCATCCAAAAACATATCAAACCTATAATTTTGAGATCCAAATTTAGATATATGCAAGCTTAGGGCATGGGGATTGCAAAATATAAATCTAATCGGGTATCAAAACAAGAATACCCGAAGAAAACATGATGAAAGTGTAAGAAAATAAAAGAGGAGGGTATGAGTGCACTTGCCTTGGCCCGATTTATCACTTTTCTAATTGGCTCTCAAACGGATTTGGACTTATGGGCCTCCATCTTGCCTTTCTCTCTCTTGGTTGGTGCTCTCTCGCTCTCTCTCTCTTTTTCTCCTAGAGCAGTGAAAATGGCAAGAAAATGCACGCGGGCATTTTTATTTTGTAGGTCGGCACTCGAGCACTCAGCAAGCGCCGATGGATTTGGATTCTGTGCCTCTTGTTGGGCTCGTGTAAGGTATGGGTATCTAAAACATAGTTAATCCTAGTAATGAAATTGGTATAATAAGGTTTGGGATAAGAGAAATTAAGAAAAGTGAGAGATTGCCTTAGTGCAGCAAGCAGCAGATCTAGGCTCGCACTAGCTTGAGCCCAGTAGTGAGCGCAAAAAACAGATTGATCCGAAAAGGCCCGTGCACGTTATTCGCTCGAAGCGAGCTAGAAGGCACTGAATCAAGTGCATGTGCACTCGCCGCATGCTCGAGCATAAACTTGATTTTTCCCACCGACTAGACATTGTGTTTTGTTATAAAAGGGAAGGGGAGAGGTTTTAGAGTACGACCATGAAGAGTAGCAAGGTGGACGGAGGAGAAAGAAAAGGGGAAGGGATTCTTCATCAATTTTAATCCAATCAGAGTAAGGAAAATAGAAGATCGGGCGAAGGCAAGTGTACCTCAGACATTATTTTTTATTTTTACTGCTTTTTAATATCTCTATATTGGTATTTATGCTCTAAAATCTTCTTCCTTAATGATTTATGTAAATGAAGCATATTTCTCTTAATTGTTCGGATAGATTTCATATTTACCCATATATATTGTGATATATGGTTTTGATTTCATGAATAATCATGTGTTTGGAGTTTGATTTATGTTTGGAAACTTTGTGTGAAACCCTAGAATGAAAATTAGGGATTTAGTGTTTAAAATCCTTAAATCTTGAGATGTAAATGTTGATTTGAAAAAGGTTATTACTCATGCTATGATTTTTATTTGAAACATTTACGTGGAACTGTACTGTTATGTTACTGTAGATTTCTGAAGCTATCTGAAGGGTAATCTGTATAAATCTTACCGATTTTCTGAAGCATAATGAGTTAAAAGTTAAGAAATAAGAATAAAGATATTTTTGATTCTGTTAATTAAGACTTAGGACTAATATATGGTAAGGTAAGGTTCTCTAGTATACCTTAGATCGTTACGGTAGTAATCGAGAATAATTTCGTCCATGGAGTTATACGTGGTTCGTCCTTCCTCAGGGTGTTAGCCTAGAGGGTAGAATTCTGTGTCTGATCTGCCTCGGGAGGTAATTTTGTAACTGTTCCCACTAGAAGGTGTATTTTTGTTCTGTTTCTGGCCTCTGATTATATGCGTAATATAATCTATCTTCAATTATTCACCCCCTCGGCTAGTAGGGTCTACTAGTGCTGTCCTTCGGATAGTAAAGTTAGATATTTAGAACTTATAGAGTTTGATACTGGTTTATTATTTCTGATGCATGTTATATTGATTTATGCTTTCTGTTGTTTCCTTGTACGTCTCTGTTCTTCGGATATTTCCATAGTTTTACTTAATTGTACTTATATTTTGCATGAAAGAATTACACTTGCATGCTTTTATTGTACCTTGTTGTGCTTTGGCTCACTCTTTTATTTTTTTCCCTTTAGATGACACAGTAGAGTTGATTTTGGATGAGCACAAGTAGATAAAGCCTAGTCAAGAAGATTTTTGGGAGCTTCATAGCCTATTTGGGGAGTCCAATTAGTTTAAATGTAAATACCTAAATTGTAGATGAAATTTATGTATTAATGGTTATGACACAGTCTGTGTTTTTGTTGGAATGATATTTCTACTTCCGCAGGTTTAGATTTTGGACATAGTTCCGCTTTCGCTATCTGCTTTTGGATTTGTACAAGTCTTAGACGTCATCTCTTGTATGAAATTGGATGTAGTGGACTAGAATGTTGATTTAGAACCATGGCTGTGTATATGGTGTTAGAGGATCCTGTGTCAGTGATAAAAATGTGTGTTGATGTACATTATTTTGTATATTTGCATATTTTATTTAGATTGATTGTATTATTTTAGCCCAATTTTAGGAAAAACTCTGTCCATTTTTTCTTAGAATTCTAAGATGTTATTTTGGGCTTCAATTCTGTATAATCATTGATGGAATGTATTAGAGAAAAAATAATAATAATATGTCCACTCCATCATAGCTCGAGCCTATTGTGAGCCCAACTCTACATCTTTCTATACAATGCTCAAATTTTTAATTTTTTAAATTTTATTTATCCTATACTTAAGTCTATCAATCATATTAACTTATTTACTAGAATTTACTATATTTTGGAAACCTGGGTCGTCACACACTCATACCATTTTCTTCCGCTCTTTTTGATTTTCGTTTGATCCCATTTAGGTATTTTTGTCCCAATATCCATCTATGCTTTTATTTTCACGTTACCCATGACTTGAGCATACACATAAATTGATTTTATGTCCAATTTGTGAGTTTTGTGCAGTATTTGTGTAATCCCAAAATCCTAACCTTTCCTTGTACTGTTCATCTATGCCTGGACCCTTTTACCCCAGATTTTGGGAGCTTTTGCCTAATATGGGATTAGAATATCAATACCCATATTTTTATATGTTAATTTACCGATTAGATATCCAATTTGACAGTATTATGTGAAAATTCCTTGGCCGAAACCCAAAGATGTGCCCGGACCACGTTTAACATATTATTTCAAGTCCAATGCATGATTTGGATTTAATTGTGATTTACTCATACCTTAAATATGAACATCTATCGGTTGGGTGATCGATTTCCAACTTTTGATCCACTTGGCAAGTCCGGGAACCCTAACCAGTGCGTTGGCACTGTTCACCTGAGGCACATAAGTAATTTTACATACTTTTTCCTTTGTTAATTGTTAATTATGTTGCACATATTTGCATTTGTTTGATCGTATATCCCAAAAATTATATTTGTTAACCAATTGTGAAGAAAATGTTGTCAGAAGGCCTCAGAGGTCATGTTTGAGCTCACAATGGTAAGAGTTCTTTATTGTTTTTATGCTTTATAATATTCATGCATATAAATTAAGTCATTTGAAGATTTAAGCCACAAGAAACATAAAAATTATGAAGGTATATGGAGGGAATGCCATAATTTGATATATAAACAATCTGTTCTCCCGGAGTGAGAATTATGTGAAAGAAGTTTGCTAGACTTTCCCTCAAAGCTTAAGAAACCATGAAACAAGGAGCATGGATTTATGTTTTAAGGGTAGTATCCCCTAGTATGCCATTGATATTATAGTGAAAACTTAAGGATTACCTTGGCCACTTATTGGAACAGGTGATATCCTTGCCTTAGGATGTTACTATGGAAGGATGAGGACTGCCTCTGGGCCTTGGGGGACATGGGGGCATATGTGAATTGTTTGGCCCACCTCTGGGTAGATAATAGGAGCATGTGACCTTAGATCATGAGGTTATCATAATTATTTTCTCATTCTCCCACACTTTTAGCTGGTAAGGCTTACTGGCATTAATCCGTAAAGATAAGTAATTTTACATAATTTACATCCCAAAAAGAAGAAAGATAAAACATGAAAAGTTAATTATGTTCTAAAAACATATTCGATCATTTCTTATGTTTACTCATCCGCATTATACTCGTATATCCTTCTTCTACTTTATTTTGCTTATATTATTTATCATCTTGATTATATTGCACTTGCTGACCTTTTGGCTTACTCATACTACTTTCCTTGTCTCTAGATGAGCACGAATTTATACCCGATAGGACGGGATAGAGGATTAGAACTCAGCTAGGCATGAAGATCGTGGAGGATAGCTTGAAGGCTTAGAATTTGTGAATTTGTATCCCATTTATAGAGTATTTTATATTATTTTTGGATGGCCATGTATAATGATGATGATGATGTTCATAGTTTGTAGTTTCTGCTGTGTTTTATGGATATAGTCGCTTCCACAGGTTTATATGATTTAATTATATATCTAATGGCATCCTATCTGAGCCGACTTATACCTGGAGTTATGACGTCGGTGCCACATATTGTTGATTATGGTTTTGGATCCTGTGTGGTTTGTTATGATTTCTAGATGTGTTAGAGTTGATTTAGAAGGATTTTTATTGTTGTACAAGATATTCTATAGTTTTTGTATTTATTTGACGGCTATTTTTCTGCCAAAACTATGCTAAATTTTTGGTAGAAAATATGATTCGTCAGAGTTGGTATCAGAGAATAAGATATCTTAGGTTTGATTTAAATCTTATACAGAAGTTTAGATTAGAGTAAGATAGATTGAATAAGTAGATAAGGCGTAAGATGATTAAGATAGGGTCAGATAGCTCTAGTTGCCCTAATTTATATGACTTAGGCTAAGATTAAGTCAGGATTAGTAGCTAAGTTTGATTATCTAGTTTCGGTATCCTAAGTTAGTGCTAAGTTAGTTATATTGGGCTAGAGCTAAGTTAGAAATTAGTGGGTAAGTTAGGTTGTCTAGCTTATACTATTCGAGTTAGTGCCTAAGTTATGAGCTAATCTATATTATTCTTATTCCAAGAAGGATATCCGTAATCGATCATGCCACCTAGGTGAGGGTCGAGATGTAGAAGTGGTCAACCATGCGATGGAGAGGTTGGGTATCTAAATCTGTTGAATGAAATAGTGAGACTTGAAGGTCTTATCTGGGCGAGGACTTGGGGATGGGATGTTGAAAAAGGATCCATTGAGGATTAACTTAGGATGACCTTGGTCCAAGGACTTAGGAGTGGGGGAAGTTTGCATAGCATGGCAAGTGATACGGATAAGGTGGAATCATGGGCTTGAGGTCCAGATGACTTGGGTTCGATTATTGGTGTTTGTGAATCCAAGGATATGAATTGTGATCGATATAATAATGATCAAGTGTTTAAACTTTAGGTGGCTTGAATTTTGTAGAAGTTGAGATGTGAATCTTGCGAATTGAAATGGTGTTTGCGGTGACCTAATGTTCGGGAAGATAAGATATATTGTAGAGTACCTTTATGGGTGTTCTTTTATGGATAGGTATTTTTCCTGACGAGTTTTGGGAATATATTTTTGATTGTAGTCAGTTCGATTGTAGGATTGAAGATTGTCCTTATCCATGGGTCAGACAGTAAAGTGGTCCAATACGTTGAATTGGGGTTTTGTGGTGATGACACAAGGTGTAGAGTGTCATCTACCGTGATGAAAGGTAAGATTCCTGAATTTGATTTTATAGCCCATGTATCATTTTGGCATCCTTAATCTATATTTTCATTTGTGTTTTGAAATTATGTGTGATTTAAGGATCTAGGCTTTGCGTTTTTTACATAAAGATCTACAACATTTCCTTGGGTCCGTAGATATGATTAGTTGAGTTAATCTGATTTATTCTGTGGATCCAATCTTGATGTGACAATAAGGATGACTTGGTAGGTAAGTCATCGAGTTGATATGAATTGGGTTGATAAGTACATTATGTCTTGCAATTGAATTGTACAATTTTGAGTATGAACCTGAGTTAGTCAAGGTATCAAGAAATTATTATCGTTTTACCTATAGGTCATGTTATGGGGATCTTTGTTAAGTTTATCAGATAATGAGATCACATCTAGAAGTCATCTTGTGGTCACTAAGAGGCTTTGGCTACATAAGCATTTGAGGATGATTCTTAAAGGAAACGATTAGGTTGGTTGATCTTGGATCGGTAGATTGAGATAGTGTCGATATAAACATTGATCTTTAAGGATCCCATAGTTGAATCCTTTGATTTTTTGAAAGGACTTGATTATTTTTAGCGTTGTTGATGGTGGATAATTGAGAGTGTTCCTGTGGCAACAATCGAGATAAGATGTGGTCGTTGCAAGTTCCAATAATGCCATTTGGGTCTGTAGGTTTGTTGGCATTTCTATGAGGTTATGGTTTGGACCTTTCGGTCATATTTGGGTCAATATTGTGATGGCCTCATCGATGAATTTATAGAATTTTGGGAGGTGTATGAACTTTGTTCAAGGACTACATCTTAGCATATGAAGGTTAGTTAGCTGTGTACTCTTTTAGGGGAGAATGTGAGTTTGATTAAGGGAAATATTATGTTGGGCATGTAGTTTCTTCAAGATCTTGAATGTGGTTCAGTAGGACTTTGAGTGGTGGCTCATTTGGGAAGGATTGATTGATGTCGTGAAAGCACGCGTTTCTCTTGGGTTTAGGTGAGTTTGGGAGGATATCCGTTAAGTGTTCTGTGAGGTTCTACAATGTTCGCGAAGCATTGACTTAGAAGCGATCGACATCCATTAGAAGTATGGCATGTGGGAATGACGTTCTAGGTTTGAATGGTAAATTGTTAACAATGTTATTTGGGTTAATCCCTGATGGATCAAGTATGTTGTAGTAGCATGTGATGCCTTGAGGAAAATTTAGAATTATACTTTTCCTACATCAGTTGCAGGTGGTTGCCCCTTTGATTAAGTGGGGGGAGAAACCCATGATTGGAATTACTCCAACTGTGGTTTGAAGATAGTAATTGAGGTCATTGCTTTAAGGGTTTATAGGTTTTGCTTATGGAAATAGTTATTATTTAATGATTCTAAAGGACTAAGAGGTTGTCTCGCGGGGTAAGAAGGCCACACGACAGTACAGGTGGGTGAAATTTGTGAGGTTTCGGGTCTAAAAATATAATAAATTTGAGAAAATCAACGTGATAATAATTAATACTAGACCTATTGAATGTATGAGTATGCGTATCGGAAGGAAAATTGGGTTGTGAATTGCTGAAATGTTGCCAGTAGACAGTACCTGCGATGCGCTCGAGTGTAGGCTCAAGCGCAAAAAGTAGTGGCGCAAGCAGCAGGCCGCGCTGAGCGCCTGTGCACGATCGAGCGGTAAAATCAAGTAGCTGCCCCGCTCGTGGAGTGCCAGTGCATGCTAAAGCGCGGGCCGGCAGCGAGGCCGCACTCGCCGCTAGCTTACCCGACGCTCGAGCGCCCCGACGGGTATAAAAACGCGACCTACTTCACTTTTTTTCCTCTTTTCTTATTTCCAGAGGGATTTTGGAGAGGAGGAGAGAGGAAGAGCACTGGTTTTAGAGAGAGAAAGGAGGAGATCGAGGCGTAGAGTCTGAATCCGCTCGGGAGCCAGTTATAAAAGTAATAGCACGCGTTGAGGCAAGTGTTCTCATACTCACTAACTTTCCTCTTTTGATGTTTTTTGGTTATCGTCGGATATTTTCGTCTCGATAACCACCCAAACCATGGAAAATATGATACCCGTGACTTGAGACCAAGAATTATGTAATTTATTATCCGATTTATTCACCAATCTGACTGGTGGAGTACTGTTAAACCCTAACCCACGGGAAATTAGAGGTTTTTATTTTTTCACCTCGTTTCGTTAAATTGACCCCAAAATGTGAATCCCTAAGTCCCAAATGTGTATATATGTCGGCCGCGTGATCGATCTCACACGACTCGACCCGTTCGCGGCATCCGGGCCCTATAAATGGGCGCTGACACTATTCACCCGAGACATAAAAGGAAAATTGCATGTTTTTACCTTCATAAAATGTTGAAATGACTTTAGAATATGAATCCCCGCATCCCAAAAGTAAGTATGTGTTGATCGGATGACCAATTCTGCAAAATTTGACACGTTTGCGGCGTCCGAGCCCTCTAAAAGTGGCCTATCAATGTTTATTCAAAATTGGAAGGTAAGTGTACATGCTTTATCTCTCTTTAATTGTGATAGAACTTATGACTAAACGTTGTGTCAAATTGTAAGCTTTAAAATGTGTAATTGTGCACTATGAGCAAGGGGATGCGTCCTAGGGGCTTCTAAGGTGGTGTTTGACCCACAGAGATAAGTATAATCAAACACTCTTATGAGTTGAACTTCTTGGTTGAAAGATCTAAGCTCCAAATGAAAGAAAGGAATCGAACGAGTAAATGGAAGGGAATCCACAAAGTGTAAGTGATGGATTTGGTCTCCCGGTTGGAGACATATGATGGGAATGTGATTTCCCCGTTTGAGAATGTATATGGCAATGGTGGATTTTCCTTCAAGGATTAAGACTAATCTTGAAACTAGGACAACGGATCATAGGGGTAGTACCCTCTAGCTTACCGTGTACATCACGGTGGAAAACTAAGGAATACTCCGGCCACTCCTGGGGGCAGGTGATGTGCAGGGTATGCTTTAGGATACTGCTGTGAAAGAACGAGAATTGCCCTAGTCTCGGGGGGATATGGGATGATTGAGATGGCCAAGTGTTGCGGGCCTAAAATGTAGTCGATGGTTGAGTGTTACAGACCTAAAATGTAGCCGATGGTCGAGTGCTATAGACCTAAAATGTAGCCAGCCTTAGAATGTGTGGCAGACACATTCCTTTCATCGTCCTCTCACATCATTGGTTAGTACGACCTACTAGCTCGAGTCCGCAAAGATTGATGAAAGCAATGAAAGTGAATGAACATAACAAGAACAAGCATGCAAACTAAATGATTCCCGACACTCCCTCTCCTCGCATGCTTTCCTTATCCATGTTATATGATTCCCCCATCTTGTTACTGTCTTTCCTGCAAATTGTTATAGTTAGTGATGTATGATTCATTTGCTGGGCTGTACGCTCATCCTTACTATTTATCTTTCAGATGAGAACACATTGATGCCCGATGAGATAGAGTAGACCATAAAAGTGCGATTGACAGCTGATATTGCATGCAGGACTCGGGGCTGGGACTTAGCTGATTTTTTTGTGTATGAAACAGGAATTTTAGTCATACTTTTATAAACTATATAAAACATATATGGTGATGATTAATGATGTTTAGCATGAATGAATGATGGATTAGTTCCGCTATATATTGTAGTTTTATGCTTCCGTAGGTCCTTCTCATTGTGGTTATGATCGAGGTTCCTAGTTGGCATCCTTCCCCACCGTCATTATACTGGAGTTATGATGTCGGTGCCATCTTGGTTGATGCGCCGATTAGATCCTGTGTAGTGCGTTGAGTATTAAGACTTGTAGTTTTGTTGTGAATGGTTATAGATCATTGTGTAGGGTTAATTTACAGGTGTTTGTATTTTGGCAAATGCTCGATTTAAAAACTGAACTCTGCTTAATTTTCTACAGAAAATAATAATTTTAATTAGGAATACTAGTTTAATTTCATCCTTGACGGAAGTTATTTACGGAGAATAACCTGATCCATCATAGGTGGTATCAGAGAAGGGATGCCTTAGGATGAATCTGAATTTATGCGGAAGCCTAGGATAGTATGGGTTAAGGCCAAATGAGCGAACGTGGAAAAGTTAGGATAATTAAACACCCTCATTTCGAATGTTCTCTTCAATTGCATGAGTATTATCATATCTTGTAATGTCGTTGGGGACGGTTAAACCTTTGGCTCAACCTTTGTTGTTTCTTTTCAGTGGTGACTTCTAAAGTTGACGATGCTACCTAGACGTCAAGATTCGCAAAGGGATGAGCCGCCCTGAGATCAAGAGGCGGAGTATTTGAATTTGTTGGGACGTCTCACGAACATCATTGAGAATATGGAGCAGCGACAAGTGGCCCCCGTTCTTGTTCCGGCTCCTGCTAATCTGGAACCATCTACTTATGATTACTTCGGTCAGGAGCGAGTGTCGGCATTTACAGGAGTGCCTGACCCACTTAAGGTAGATTCGTGGTTGGAGAGCCTTAAGAGGGTATTTGCCATGATCTGATGCCCAGCAGAGCATTGGGTGCTATTCACGTCTTACCAGCTGGAAGGTGAGGCTCACCATTGGTGGCAGAAGAGGAAAAGAGCGTTGGGTGTACCGGATGCTGAGATTACCTGAAAAATATTTGAGGATGCGTTTGTTTAGAAGTACTTTCCATCTAGCCTCTGTGTTCAGAATGTGGAGGAATTTCTCAAGTTAAGGCAAGGGAACCTGACGGTGGCAGAGTACGACGCCAAGTTTTCAGAGTTGTCACGGTTCGCTCCCTATATGGTCGAAGATGAAGAAAGGAGGACTTAGAAGTTCTTAATGGGCTTGCGGGATGATATTCGCAAGCAGCTGGCGACCCTTAAATTGGCCACCTATGCTGATGTATTGGATTGGCCTTGATTTATGAGCAAGAGTATGCAAAGGAAAAATTTTTCAGAAAGAGGTCGGCTAGTAAGAGCGGGACAAGTGCCAACACCGAGACTAGTTCGAGGAGACCATACACGAAGCCGAGGCAGCCAGTTTCTGGTTAGAGTGGACAGAAGAGTGGACAGATTTCATCGTCTTCTCAAACCTCGGTGGGCTCATGCCAGCACTGTGGAAGAATGCATGAGGGTAGACCGTGTCCCAGGTTAACGGGTGCTTGCTTCACTTGTGGCCAAGTGGGGCATAGAGCCAGGGAGTGCCCTCAGGCATCGAGGTTTAGGGTTACGAAGCCAGCGGTGTAGGGTAAAGCTTTTGCGGTGTCTGTTAGAGAGGCCAGAGCATCAGATGAGGTACTGGAAGGTATACTTTCAATTTGTGGTATTTATTGCTTAGTACTTTTTGACTTTGGGTCCACGCACTTCTTTATTTCCCCTCGGTTGGCTTGTTGTATTACACCCTCCCCCATGACCCATGATTTTTCTTTGATTGTATCCACGCCCACGGGGTCCTCTATTGTGACCGATGTGTCTTATCCAGGGTATATTGTGGAGGTGAAGAGACTTCTTTTGGCCATTGATTTGATTCTTCTAGATATGCGTAATTTTGATATTATCTTGGGTATGAATTGGTTGCTAAGTATTATGCCACTATTGATTGTTTCCACAAAAGGGTGGACTTTGCTATTCCGGATTGTGATCCCTTTTATAACCAAGGAGTTTTGAGAGTGGAGCCGTTTAGTTTTATTTTTGCTCTACAGGTTCACCATTTAATGAATAGCGGGTGCGAAGCCCTTTTGGCTTATGTTAGTGTGGTGGAAAGTCGGGATTTGTCTGTAATGGACATTCCGGTGGTGTATGAATTTGGGGATGTGTTTCCCGACAAGTTGTCTGCCCTGCCACCATATCGTGAGATTGAATTTGGGATTGATCTTGTGCCGAGATCGGCACACATATCGAACGCCCCTACTGCATGGCTCTTGTTGAGTTGAAGGAGTTGAAATAGCAGCCGTAGGACTTGCTTGATACGGATTTCATTAGACTCAGTGTATCCCCGTGGGGCCCTCTGGTCTTATTCGTCAAAAAGAAGGATGGTGCCTTGAGGTTATGTATAGACTACCATGAGTTGAATAAAATTACAGTCAAGAACAAATATCCTCTACCGCGAATCGATGGCCTCTTTGACCAATTGCAGGGATCCTTATTGTATTCCAAGATTGACCTTCAATAGGGATGTCATCAGTTTCGTATAAAGCAGGAGGATATTGCAAAGACAACTTTCCGAATAAGGTATGGTCACTATGAATTTTTGGTGATGCCGTTCGGGTTGACTAATGCTCTAGCCGTGTTTATGGACCTGATGAACCGGGTCTTCCAGCCATTCTTGGATAAGTTTTTATGGTTTTTATTGATGATATTCTGATTTACTCCAAGGATCGCGTCGAGTATGAAGGGCACCTGAGAGTTGTACTGTAGACTCCTAGGGAACATCAGTTATTCGCGAAGTTAAAAAAGTGTGAGTTTTGGCTTGACAGGGTTGTGTTCTTAGGCCATGTAATTTCTCATGGAGGCATCTCAGTGGACCCGCAGAAAATTGAAGCGGTGGTCAATTGGATTCGGTAGACAACCGTGTCTGAAATTTGAAGCTTTTTGGGGATGGCTAGCTATTACCGTTGTTTTGTGGAGAATTTTTCTCGGATAGCCTTGCCCCTTACTCGTCTAAAAAAGGAGGTAAGTTTTGCCTGGACCAAGGAGTGTGACAAAAGCTTCTAAGAGTAGAAGGATCGGTTGACAACTGCCCCAATTTCAACTCTTCCTGATAATTTCGGTGGGTTCGAGGTGTATTGCGATGCGTCTAAAGTGGGACTCTTATGTGTTCTTATGCAAGGGAGAAGAGTAGTTGCTTATGTGTCTTGACAGTTGAAGACTCATGAGAAAAATTATCCGACCCATGACTTAGAGTTGGCCGTGGTGGTTTTTGCTTTGAAAATCTGGAGACACTATCTTTATGGTGAAAAATTTTCGGTGTACTCCGACCACAAAAGCCTCAAGTATTTGTTATCGTAGAAGGAGCTAAATATGAGGCAGCGGCGATAGATTGAATTTCTAAAGGACTACGATTGTGAGATCCAGAATCGACTGGGAAAAGCGAATGTGGTCGCGGATGCCTTGAGTCGTCGAACCTGTTTGGTGGCGACCATGCAGATTAAGCAGATGGAGTTGCTAGACTATTTGAAGTCTTGCCATATCCAGCGCTACACTAAGGGTAACCGAATGATGTTATCCTTTCTGCAGGTCTAGCCCGAGGTCCTTCAGAGGATCAAAGAAGGGCAGATGAGTTACCCATTTCTGATGGATATTGTGGGGGACCTTAACAAAGACTCTCGAGTTGATTTTAGTGTGTGTGCAGATATAGTTTTGAGATTTCGAGAGCGGCTATGTGTATCATATGTTAAGGAACTGAAAGAAGAAATAATGAAGGAGGCACATAGGACTCGGTACACAATTTACCCCGGTATAAACAAAATGTATTAGGATTTGAGGAAGAGGTTCTAGTGGAGAAACATGCGGAGAGAGATCATGGCTTTTGTTAATTGATGTCTCGTCTATCAGTAGCTGAAGGCTGAGAGGAGGAAGCCTTCTGGGTTATTATAACCCCTACCCATTCCTAGTTGGAATTGAGAGGACATTTCGATGGACTTCGTGTCAGGATTGCCTAGAACTCTAAGGAATCATGATGTAATCTGGGTCATTATTGACCTGTTGACAAAATCTGCTCATTTTATAGCTATTAGGACTACGTACTCCTGCGATCGTCTGGCACAGTTGTACATCAACAAGATCGTGAGACTGCATAGCGTGCCAGCATCGATTGTGTTCGATCACGATCCACCATTCGTCTCCAAATTTTGGGAGAGCTTGCATTGGGAGTAAGGGATGAACCTGAAGTTTAGTATGGCATATCATCCTTAGATAGATGACAAGTCGAAGCGGACGTTCCAGATACTAGAGAATATGCTTCGGGCTTCGGTATTGGAGTTCCATGGGAATTGGGACGATTTTCTAGCACTGACCGAGTTCGCTTATAACAATAGTTTCCAAGCAAGTATCGGAATGGCTCCCTCTAAGGCACTTTATGGTAGAAAGTGTCAATCTCCCATCCATTGGGAGGAGACCGGGGAAAGGTGGTTGTTGGGCCCGGATGTTATTCGGGAGACGTCGGAAAAGATAGCGGTGGTGGTGGAAAAGTTGAAAGTCGTCCAGAGCCGATAGAAAAGTTATGCTGATCAAAGGAGATCTAAGCTCAGATTCGAGGTGGGAGATTTTGTCTTCCTTAAGGTCTCGCCGTGGAAGGGGATTTCCATATTTGGCACAAAAGGGAAGCTGAAGGCGCATTTCATTGGACCGTTTGAGGTTCTTGAGTGAGTTGGCAAGGTGGCATACCGTCTAGCTTTGCCACCGAGTTTGGCCAAGGTGCACAACGTCTTCCATGTTTCCATGTTAAGGAAGTATGTGTGTGATCCATCTCAGGTGATCGATTATGGTCCTTTGGCTATCGACGAGGATTTAGCTTATATCGAGGAACCTGTGGAGATCTTAGACCGGAAGAACCAAATTTTGCACTCCAAGACGATTCCTCTCTTGAAAGTTTTATGGAGGAACCACTCCCGCGAGGACGCAACATGGGAAGGAGAGGACAGAATCCGGGAAAAGTATCCCCATCTATTTCGAGGTATGTAACTTATTCAAGTTTTGGGTTCGTTAAATTTCGGGACAAAATTTCTATAAGTGGGGGAGAGTTGTGAGGTTTTAGGTCTAAAAATATAACAAATACAAGGAAATCAATATGATAATAATTAATATTAGACCTATTGAATGTATGAATATGCATATTGGAAGGAAAATCGGGTTGTGAATTGCTGAAATGCTGCCAGCAGACCGCGCCTACTGTGCGCTCCAGCGCAGGCTTGAGTGCAAAAGGTAGTGGCGCAAGCAGTAGGTCGCGCTTGCTGCGCGCTTGAGTGGAGCTCGAGCGGTAAAATGCAGTAGCTCCCCCGCCCGCTGAGCGTCTGTGCGCGCTCTAGTGCGGGCCGGCCGCGAGGCCGCACTCGTCGCTCACTCGCCCGGTGCTCGAGCGGGCCGACGGGTATAAAAACGTGACTTGCTTCGCGTTTCTTCCACTTTTCTCATTTCCAGAGTGTTTTTGGAGAGGATGAGAGAGGAAGAGCGCCAATTTTAGAGAGAGAAAGGAGGAGATCAAGCCGTATAGTTCGAATCCGCCCGGGAGCCAATTATAAAAGTGATAGCACGCGTGAGGCAAGTGTTCTTATACTCATTAACTTTTCTCTTTCGATGTTTTTCGGTTATCGTCGGGTATTTTCATCTCGATAACTACCCAAACCATGAAAAATGTGATACCCGTGACTTGAGACCAAGAATTATGTAATTTATTGTTCGATTTACTCATTGATTCGACCGGTGGAATACCGTCAAACCTTAACCTATGGGAAATTGGGGGTTTTCCGTTTCAGCACCCCGTTTCGATAAATTGACCCTAAAATGTGAATCCCCACGTCCCAAATGTGTATGTACATCGGCCGCGAGATCGATCTCACACGTCTCGACCCGTTTGCGGCTTCCGGGCCCTATAAATGGGCGTTGACACTGTTCACCCGAGACATAAAAGGGAAATTGCATGTTTTTACCTTCATAAAATATTAAAATAACTTTAGAATATGAATCCCCGCATCCCAAAAGTATGTGTTGACCAGATGATGGATTTCACAAAATTTGACCCGTTCGCAACGTCCAAGCCCTCGAAAAGTGGCCTATCAATGTTCATCCGAAATTGGATGGTAAGTGTACATGCTTTAGCTCTCTTCAATTGTGATGGAACTTATGACTAAATGTTGTGTCAAATTGTAAGCTCTAAAATGTATAATTGTGCACCGGGAGCAAGGGCATGTGTCCCGGGGGCTTCTAAGGTGGTGTTGGTATAATAAAACTCTCTTACGAGTTGAACTTCTTGGTTGAAAGGTCTAAGCTCCAAATGAAAGAAAGGAACCGAACGAGTAAATGGAAGAGAATCCACAGTGTAGGTGATGGATTTGGTCTCCCAGTTGGAGACATGCGATGGGAATGTGATTTCCTGGTTTGAGAATGTATATGGCAATGGTGGATTTCCCTTCAAGGATTAAGACTAATCTTGAAACTAGGACCATGGATCATAGGGGTAATACCTTCTAGCTTACCATGTACATCACGGTGGGAACCCAAGGAATACTCCGGCCGCTCTTGGGGGCGGGTGATGTGCAGGATACACTTTAGGATGCTGCTGTGAAAGAATGAGGACTGCCCTGGTCCCCGGGGGATATGAGACGATTGAGATGGCCGAGTACTGTAGGCCTAAAATGTAGTCGATGGCTGAGTGCTGCAGACCTAAAATGTAACAGATGGTCGAGTACTGAAGACCTAAAATGTAGCCGACCATAGAATGTATGGCAGACACATTCCTTTCCTCGTCCTCTCACATCGTTGGCTAGTACGACCTACTAGCCCGGGTCTACAAAGATTGATGAAAGCAATGAAAGTGAATGAACGTAACAAGAACAACCATGCAAACTAAATGATTCCCGATGCTCCCTCTCCTCGCATGCTTTCCTTATCCATGTTATATGATTCCCCCACCCAGTTACTATCTTTTCCGCAAATTGCTGTAGTTAGTGATGTATTATTTCATTTGTTGGGCTGTACACTCACCCTTGCTGTATATCTTTCAGATGAGAACACATTGATACCCGACGAGACAGAGTAGACCATAGAAGTGCGATTAACAGCTGATATTGCACGCAGGACTCGCGGTTGGGACTTAGCTGATTTTTTTGTGTATGAAACAGGAATCTTAGTCCTACTTTTGTAAACTGTATAAAACATATATGGTGATGATTAATGATGTTTAGCATGAATGAATGATGGATTAGTTCCGCTGTATATTGTGGTTTTATGCTTCCGCAGGTCCTTCTCATTGTGGTTATGATCGAGGTTCCTAGTTGGCATCCTTCCCCACCAGCATTATACTGGAGTTATGATGTCGGTGCCGTCTCAGTTGATGCGGTGATTAGATCTTGTGTAGTGCGTTGAGTATTAAGACATGTAGTTTTGTTGTGAATGGTTGTAGATCGTTGTGTAGGGTTAATTTACAGGTGTTTGTATTTCGGCAAATACTCGATTTACAAACGGAACTCTGCCCAATTTTCTACAGAAAATAATAATTTTAATTAGGAATACTAGTTTAATTTTATCCTTGACAGAGGTTATTTACGGAGAATAACCCGGTTCGTCACAAAATCTGCTTAAGGACCGTGATGTTGAATCTCGGTGTCCTTTAAGAAAAGTGAGTATTATTACTGATGATTGGATGTTTAGAATCTTCATATTGGGTATGTCTTCATGCATCATAGGAGTAATTGTAGGGTAATTCTTGAGTAGCTCCTAATATCTAAGTGAAGGGGGTGCCATACCTTTGATTTTAGGATGTAGAGTTGCCTCCTTAGTAGAGAGGCCATGGAATTATGAGATGAGAAATCCTCGTGGTTTTGCTTTGGGGTTATTAGGATGGATCATTTGTCACAAATTTGGGGGGAATGTTTGGATTGAGTAAATTGGCTCGTCAGTATGCCAACGAGGTGATGAGTTGTAAATATTTGGGTTTTGAAGTCTTGGTGGTGGGCTACACCAGAATTTTGGGGTGATTGCTCAAATTATTTTCCTAGGTTAGTTGTAATCTAAAAATTTTGGGATTTGCCTTAATTGAATTGATATCCTTTGGATTTTTTTTAGTTGTATAGCTGCTAGGTGTCTGATCTAAATTAATGAATATGAGTTGCAAAAGGATTCTTGATACCCGGATGAATGGTTAATTAGAGTAGTGCAGCGGGGCCGTGTAAGCCCACGGTCCATAGATTTAAGAATGCGATTGAGGCTTCACATGAGTGATTGTTCTCGATGATTAGGATGAACTGAAGTAAGAATTCATTAGTCCGAGGGAGGTTTGAATTAAGTCGGCAAGATAGTCAATAAATTGTCTTGTTTTCAAATTTGGTGGATTATTATGAAATCTACCATGGACCGATGATTGAGGAAGTAGGTTTGTGATCAGGGTAAACCATTGTGGGGGATTATGAAATTGCCTTATGGTACGGTTTCAATCTTGATTCTAGGTAGGAAGCATTAGATGTTGGGAGTTTGGACAATTCATATGGTTTAGGTTCTCTAGTAAGGAACATCTTGTCTAGAAAATGACTTGGAACTTTGGGAAGTATTTCGAGGGATTACCTCTAATTGTTGAATTTTTTGGTCCATTAAATTTCAAGAATGAATGTTTATAAGTGGGGGAGAATGCAACATATCCAATTTTTATCCGATTTAATTAAAATTATTTATTA
>JAODPA010071358.1:0-30944 GCA_025585075.1 Nepenthes mirabilis | reverse complement strand
TCCCTCCATAGGATTAATATAAATCATTATCATCCTAATTACCTCATTAATATCGAATTTTTAAATTCGAAACCTCACAGTGCTCAAATGCTGGTCCACGTAAAAGCCACGTGCGGGCTTTATAATCGTTGGGAACGTGTTTTAGGAGAGAAAAAGAAGTAGAAGACCAAGGGTAGAGAGAGAGAGGGAGGTAGAAGAGAGAGAGAGAGCAAACGAAGGCTCTCGGGTTCAATTTTGATTTTAAGCTAGTTGGAGAAATCGTAGAGCGGGTCGAGGCTAGTGCATCCATATCATTTTCTTCTAATTTATTTGATTTTTGTTCGATTTTTTTCAAACATTTTTATCTCAATACCTGACCCATGTATATATATATAATATCCACAACTAGATTATATATAAATATGAATTTCATATCCAAATTTGAAGGTTTATACCAATTTTCATACTTAAACCCTAACCTCACGTCGGGGTGGTTTCGGGCACCAATTTTTAAAATTTTTATATAAATTAGGACTAGAATATCATTACTCATATCATATATAAGTTAATTTATCGATTGAATACCCGATTTGTTGGATTTATGTGGATTTTCATTTGCAAAACCCTAGACCCACGCCCGGACCCCATTTAAACTTTAATTTGGAGTTTGATGCATAAAATGACTTAGGATTATGATTACCCATACCATGGATTTGATAATTTACCCATCAGATGTCCAAAATTTTGAGAATTAACCGATATATATACCCGGATACTGTTCATGTATACCGTTCACCCAAGCTCTTTGGTAAATTTTGAATAAGTTCCATGTCATTTAATTGTTAATTAAGTTACATATATATTTGCATATGTTTAATTGTGTAATTTGAAAAATATTGTGTTAAGCAATTGTGAAAGAATTATCATCCGAAAGCACCAAGTCATGTGACCCGATATGGTAAGGATTTTCTAATCAATTCAAAGTGTTATGTTTAATTGTGTTTATTTTTAAGTCATGTGAAGACCTAAGCCTATAAAAAATATAAAAATTATGAAGGTATACAAAGGGAATGTCACAATATGTGATATGAATGATCTGTTCTTTCGGCGTGAGAATTATGTGAAAGAAGTATGGTGGACCTTCCCTCAAATGAATAAAAAATCATAAAACTAGGACTACAGATTTATATTTAGAGGTAGTATTCCCTGACATGTCATTGATATTACGGTGAAGACTCAATGATTACCCTGACTGCGTATCCTAGCTGCTTATTGGAGCAGGTGATATCCTTGGCAAGTCTTAGGATATTACTATGGAAGGACGATAACTGCCTCTAGACCATAAGAGGTTAGGGGGCATACACTGGGTGATAGGTGGGTCGCTTGTCACGTGGTGTTCGGCCTTTTCTAGGCAATTCGTTATTGGACATTGATTACGTCATTCGGCGTTAGATCATGTGGGACATCATGATCCTTCCTTGCCCCCCCGTACCTTCAGTTAATAATGCTTACTGATTCTGATCTGCAAAGATGAGTAATAATACATAATTTACATTTCAAAGAAGCTGACAAACATGATAATTCAATTGCATTTCAAAGTACATTCGATCATATTTTATATTTGTGCACCCACAATATGATCATATGTTCCTTTTTCTTTATTTCACTTATGTTTTTGCTTTATTTTACTTATATTGTTTACCGTCTTGATTATATTGCACTTGCTGAACTGTTAGCTCACCCTTACTTCTCTCTGTCTCCAGTTCAATATAGGTTTGATTTACTTGATGGGACAGCGTAGAGATTTGAAGTGGCCTAGGCATAGATATTAAAGATCATGTTGAAGACTTAGAACTTATAGTTTTACTTATGTCATGAGAAATTGTATATATATTTATATTTCTTTAGGAATCTTAATGTATATTATACAAAATGACTAATTATCAGATAGTTTAATTTTCGCTGTCTTTTGGATTTATTATACTTCCATAGGTTATTATGGTTTGATAACATGTACTTAGCGGCATCTCTATTTGGCGAACGTTGTGTTTAGATACATCACGTGGGAGCCACGAATTATATCGTATTTGGATCCTGTGTAATTTTGTGTGATGGTTGTTGTATATAGTCGGATGTTGTAGTCATTAGATTGTATAATTTTGTGTTGTATAAGAGATTGTATAGGTTTTTGTATCAGCCTGACGGCCGTATTTGTGACAGAATGGATCCTAATTCCCATAGGACTCTCCATCAGATAGATTCAGAACATAATTCATAAATTTAGATTAGTAATTTTATAGAAAATTTGGCAAAGTTCTATTTAAAATTAGACAAAAATCCAAATATACAACTTGCATATTATACCTGTACAAGTACACAACTATTTGAGTAATGTATTTTAACCTACAATATACATACACAGGACCACTAATTTGCCATTTTTATCCATAGCACAAATATAATCCTATCCACTAAATCAGAAATATATAAGAGATGTTATCTATGACCTGTATAGAATCCAAAAAATATATAACGGAAGCATCTATATCTTTAACAGAAACCTGCAAAAGCTTAAATACAGCTCTGACAAAATATAATACATATCGTAAGTATTTATACATGATCTTCCTTCAAGATTCAGATTTTTACAATAACACCATTACAGTCCTAAGTCTTTAGAAACTCCAAGGCTCCAGATCTTCCTTGTTAGCTCTAGTTAGGCCTGATCATTCAATATCTTCTCTATATCCTTATTTGGAGGGAAGAAAATAACACAGTAAGTCAAATCCCACCAAGGTACTAAAATGTGCAGAACATAATGCTCTCATGTAGAACATAGTACAGTAAAGCAGATACAATTGCATTTAAAACATAAATGTGATAAAATAATGATTATAGAAATATTAGTAGAACATAATGCAGAAGATTATAGAAATTGCTAGGGAAATAGAAACATATACATAATTCATAAGGAAAGTATAGTTCCATATAAACAGGTCTCAGAAACTATAAATCGTGCTTTCAGGGTAAAACATAAATATGTTAGAGCAGAAAACCACATTGATATTAGATCAGAAGAATAGAAGCAGTTCATGGAAATAAGAATAAATCATGATTCTACTTAAACATGCATCGAGGTTCATAAAACAGTTCCAAATCTCACTTGTTTCTTCAGAAATTCTGGTTTAATATTTTAGGGATCCAACTAGCGTACTTACTAGCCGAAGTGGCGAATAATCGAAAATAAATTGTGTTTTCGCTACACAATCAAAGGTGTAACGGACCGACTATATTCCACCACATAAGGCCATCATCAAGCCTATCCTTTACATCATATAGAGAATGATTACCAACTAAGTGGATATGAAACATTTTCTTTTCTTTTATATATACCATTCATTTTGTACACAGGATCGCTTAAGGCCGAACTCCTTGAGTTGGCCATCACAATGCTAAGTCTCACACATGGCTGGCCAACACTCAGGTTGGTCGACTACAAAAACCTTGACATGACATGAGATACTACTAGAAATATCGACCTCATTCATCCATATTATAATTACGGAAACATGCTAACATCCATAAATTCTTTTACAGCGGAATTGTTTTACAAATCCTTCTCAGAACATCAAAAGAAATGCATCAATTCTTTCACTGATCAGCTCCGGCCAGCTATGCCGTCTAGTTACTTCATATGACTCTACTCAATTTCGTTTTCCATAAGCTTTTCATCATCTGAAAAATAATAAGAGTGAGCTACAAAGCCCAACAAGGTACCTACATGTAGAAAACATTAACATGCATGTAATTGGATTAAAGTAAGGGATTCATAACATAACTTAGCATACAAAAATCACCATATCATTTCTGCTTAAGTTCAGAATTTCTTATTCTTTTTTTTATTATCTTGCATTTAGAAAATTCATAAAAATCGAACGAAATACTTATCATCTTTAGGGACCGAACGGGAGCGGACAACATCGAGGAAGGGTTGTGTACTACCTCACAACCTAGAGCTGTATCATCTCATTATGCTCCCCGAGGTGGGAGGTAATTCTTTTTACCCAACATATGGGCCCGTAGATCGAAAGCCTTATGCCACCAAAAATTCCCTCCCGTGGCCCAGGGGCAGTCCTCGAGTTTCACTCCAATATCATTCATCCATATTTAACAGTAAGTTTAATGGAAATTCGGTTCTTAGTTCATATCTTTTAATGCCCATCCATCATAGTTTAAAAGTCGGAAGTCGTAGAGTTCCACTTGCTGTCCGGATTACATACATTTTTTCTTATTCTTATAGCCTTTATTCTTAACTTCAATAATTGAAGTCCGTAAAGCCTTTCCTTTAACGTATTAAAACCGAAGGTCTTTTATCAAAATAACAGAGGTCTTACTTATCAAGCCGGAGGTCTTTTCTCAAAAGCCGATTTTAAAATACACTCTATCGCCGGTTTCAATCATAATATAAGGCCGGTGGTCTTTTAACAAAAGTTGAAGGTTATTTTAACAAAAGACAAATGTCATATATCAAAAGCCGGAGGTCATTTCTCAAAGGTCGGAGGTCTTTTATCCTTAAACATACAATTATCGATGTTCATGCAGATCGGCAAATAACCATACTTCGTGCATAAAGAAATTAGACATCATGAATAACAGGGCTTCTTTTAAACATGCGGTTAACCGAGATTCTTCTTTAAATTAAACGATTAGAACAAATATCATACATACCGTAATATAAGTTCATAAAAAATGAGACATAGTTGCGTTGCAATCATAAACTTAAAAAAGGGGTGAGTGCACTTGCATTAATTCATGAACTTAAAACAGGGTATACTTGCATTGAACATATGATCAACAAAAGGTGAGTTCTCTTGCCTGAATTCCTTTACTTCGTTATGAAATTCTGGTCTTCCTTTACTAGAAAACTCCGTCGAGAGCCTCTTCCTAACCTCTTTCCTTACGCTCTCTAGTTCTTATTTATAAGTCCTTGGGTCTGACGGTAGTAGGTAGGGCAGGTTAACCACCCAGGGGTAGTTAGGAGTAGGTTACCTACTCAGACATGGTTATTCTGACTCTACTTTTCATAAGGGTTTCCTTATTATTTTCGGTCAACTGTCCTTGACTGGATTTAGTTGCCCCTTCTTACACATTCCGGTCAACTGGCGTTGACCGAATTTTACTTACCTTTAGCATTTTCGGTTTACTTTCCTCTTTCCCTTCCTTCCGAGCCTTCCTTTATGTTTCCCAGTCAACAGACGTTGACCGGATTACGTCTTTCTTTATGCTTTCTAGTGAACACTTGTTGACCGGATTACTATTCTTATCACATTTTTCGGTCAACTGGCGTTGACCAGATAGCCCTTAATTTCCCTTGACTCGATGTTGGGGACTTTCTACGTTTTAGGATCTAGGCCATTACAATCTTCCCCACTTATAGAAATTTCGTCATCGAAATTTTAAATGAAGTTACTAACCTTAAGAAAACAAATAGGGATACTTGTTCCGAATCTCTTCCTCTCGTTCCCAAGTTACTTCTTCAGGTAAGTGATTTTTTCAGAATACCTTTATTAAGGAGGTTGATTTTGTACGTAGCCTTTGTTCCCTTCAATCCAAAATCTGCATCGGCTCCTCTACGCAGGATAAGTCTTTGTCAATTGCCAAAGGCTCGAACTCAATCACATGAGTAGGATCATGGACATATTTCCTAAGCATTGATATATAAAATACGTCATGTAGATCCGCCAAGCTTGGTGGTAGTGCTAGTCGGTAGGCCACTCTCCAATCCTTTCCTTTTACCCTGAATCTGGTCGTCCCTTTAGATGGCAATACCTTTAAGAATTCAAAGTCGCCTTCATCAAACTTCAATGCAGATCTCCTCTGGTTTGCATAGCTCTTTTGTCTGCTCCAGGCAACCCTTAGATTCTTATGCACTAACCTTATCTTCTCCATCATCTCCTTAACAATTTATGGACCCAAAATTCTTTTATCTCTGGGCTCCTCCCAGTGAATCGGTGATCTACATCTCCTTCTATACAAAGCCTCAAAAGGAGTCATGCCTATACTAGCCTAATAACTGTTATTATATGTGAATTCTACCAAGGCTAAGAAATTGTCCAAAGTCCCTTTCATTTCTAAGACCAAGGCCCTTAACATATCCTCAAGGATCTGAATTGTCCGTTCTGACTAGCCGTCGGTTTACGGATGATAAGTAGTACTAAATTTTAATTTCATCCCCAATTCCTTATGTAAACTCTTCCAGAATCTCGAAATAAAGCGAGGGTCTCTATCCGATACAATAGAGGCAGGCACTCCATGAAGCCTGACGACCTCATTTACATACAGCTGGGCCAGTTTATCATGGGAGTAAGTCGTTCGGATTGGTAGAAAATGGGCTGACTTTGTCAGCTGGTTAACTATAACCCAAACAGTATCGTGTTTTCTTGACGTCCTCGGTAGGCTGGTTATGAAGTCCATGGCAATATCTTCCCATTTCCAGCCGGGAAGCGGCATTGGCTGCAATAACCCAGATGGTTTCCTCCTTTCCGCCTTCACTTGTTGGCACACAAGATATTTTTCTACGTAAGTTGCGATGTCCCTTTTCATATTCGTCCACCAGAACATTTTCTTTAGGTCCTAGTACATCTTATTGACTCATGGGTGGATTGTATACCGTAATCGATGGGCTTTTTTAAAATTTTTTCTTTCAACTCTTTCTCATCCGGTACACATAATCTGTAACGGCCCAGATTTTAGAACATAGGAAATTTCAGTTATCAGTTCTTAGAATTCGGTCAACCCCAGTTGACCGAAAAATGTTATAAGAAAAGTAAATCGGCCTTAAGATGAAAATCAAGTTCGGCCCTTGCATGAGGAAAAGAAGTTCGGATTTCATTGATGAAAATCGAAACCGGCCATGAACATGTTTTGAAATCGGGTTTTGTTCTATTAAGGGCCGGAGTACATTATAAGGCCGAAGTGGTCTTAAAGGACGGAGTGGCTTTGTGTATTGAAGGCCGGAGTAGATTATGGGAAAGCCAGAGTTAATAATTCGGTCAACAGGTGTTGACCGAAAGTCATGAAGAGGTAACTGAATATATTTACATGAGAAAGCAAAATCCTATTAAGTTCAGTGAAGCAGAAATTAATTAAGAAATCTAAATCCCGTTAAGTTCAGTTAATTAGGAATTAATGAACTCCTTGGAAATGTAAAACCATAAATGAACTAATTAATAAGGGAACTTTTAGGAAATGTAGAAGCCATAAATAAGAAACATTTTGGATTGCCAATTATTAAATAATGAAACATTTCTGATTGGATTGCCAATTATTAATAATAGTCATCAGACCTAAGACCTATAAATAAGAACTAAAGGAAATAAAAAAAAGATATGTAATAGAATTTCTAGTAAAGGGAGGCCAAAAGATCAAGGTAAAGTAGAAGAGACCCAGGTAAGAATACTCACCCTTGTTTTTAAAGTTCATGATTATGCATGTTTGCTACGCAAGTATATATAATATTCTTATGAAATTATGTATGTATGATGTTTGCTCTGTTCCGTTGATTTAATGATATTCATGATGTTCGGTTTTGATTTTGTTCTGCTTAAAGTTTAATTATTTGTCAAATTTTGATAATTGCATGTTTAAAGAAAATAACTCCGCCTTATTAAAAGAACTCCGCCTTTTGAAAAGCGCTCCGCCCTTTTGAAGAAAAAGTACTCCGCCAGTTTAAGAAAAAGAGCTCCACCCTTTTGAAGAAAAAGTACTCTGCCCGTTTAAGAAAAAGAGCTCCGCCCTTTTAAAGAAAAATACTCCACCCTTTTAAGAAAAAGAGCTCCGCCTTTTAAAGAAAAGTACTCCGTCCTTTTAAGAAAAAGAGCTCCGTCCTTTTAAAGAAAAAGTACTCCGTCCGTTTAAGAAAAAGAGCTCCGGCCTTTTTAGAAGAAGAATTCCACCTTTTTGAAAAGTACTCCATCCATTTGAGAAAAGAACTTCATTTTCTTGAGAAAAGAGCTCCGATTTTTAAGAAAATAATTTCGACTTTAAGATGATTAAAGGAAAAGTTATACGGATTTCAATTGATAAAATTAAGAATAAGGCTAATGTATGTAATCTAGACAGCAAGTGGAACTCTATGACTTCTGATTTTTGAACTACGATGGATGGCAATTAAAAGATATGAACTAAGAACTGAGTTTCCGTTAAACTTGCTGTTAAAGATGGATGAAAGATATTGAAGTGACACTCGAGGATTGCCTCCTGGGCCATGGGAGGGAATTGTTGGTGGCATAAGACTTTTGGACTACAGCCCCGTATGCCGGGTTAAAGGTATTACCTCCCGCCTCGAGGAGCATAATGAGAGGATACGGCTTTAGGTTGTGGGGTTACACACAACCCGTCCTCGATGTTGTCCGCTTCCGTCTGGTCCCTAAAGATGATAAGAATTTTCAATGATTTTTATGAGTTTTAAGAAGACAAGATAATAAGAAAGAGAATAAGAAAATTCCGAACTAAAGAAGAAACGACATGATGATTTTCGTATGCAAAGATGTGTTATGAAACTCTATTTTGATCCGTTTATATATATGTTTATGTTTTCTGCATGTGAGTATCTTGGTGGGCTTTGTTGCTCATTCTTGTTATTTTCAGATGAAGAAAGGATTATGGAGGACGAAATTGAGTAAGGCCATATGAAGTAGCTAAACGATATAGATGACCGGAGCAGATTTATGAAGAGCTTAATTTATTTTTTTTTATGTTTTGAAAAGACTTGTAAAATGATTCCGCTGTTTAAGACTCTATGGATGTTGTTAGTATGTTTTCGTGATTTCTTTTTGGTTAATGTTATTGATAGGTTTAGTAAGCATCTCAGACTTTCAAGTCCGGCTAACCTTAATGTTGGTCGGCCTGGTGTGAAATTAAAATCGGAAGGCCAGCTCATGCAGTTCGGCCTCAGTCACAGTATCCTGTGTAGGAAAGAAAAGTAAAATTTTTATGTCCGTTAATATTAATTATCTTTTTAAGACTTGACAGCGGCTTTATGCGTGGAATTAAGTCCAGTCCGTCACAGTTGGCATTAGAGTGAAAATTGAGATGCTTTAGGTCAATCTAAATCAACACAAAAACTTAGGACATGATTAGTTGTAGAAAAAGGGGGGGTTGGTTATACTCTGGATGGTGTAAATTGTGATAGCCACCCTTGGCTAGTTGACTGACGAAAATATTCTTTCAGAAATCAACTGAAGTCATGTCTAACAGAGGAAGGCGAACTGAACGGATTAATAACACTCTGGATAGAGAGGCAAGATACTTGAACCTGCTAGACCGGATGGCTGAAGTCATAGAAGCTTTGGCTCCACCAACTCCAGTAACCACCCCAATTCCTGTTCATCAAGAGAGGTCAGTCTATGATCGTTTTACCAACGAGTGAGTTCATGAATTCTTAGGGGAACCGGACCCGTTGAAGGAAGACACTTGGATTCAACGACTGAAGAAGGTATTTGCGGTAATTAAGTGTCCTGCTGGAGACATGTTTCTTTATGCCACCCATAAGCTGACGGGTGAGGCCCACCACTGGTGGGAAATGCAGAAGAGAGTTTTCAACGTGCCAGATCGGGATATTAGTTGGGAAATGTTTGAAGCAGCATTTTTAGAGAAATATTTTCCTACTAATCTTCATGGACAGAAGGAGGATGAATTCCTTCGTCTAAGGCAGGGTACTCGCTCTGTGGTAGAGTACGACCCAAAGTTTATAGAGTTATCTCGCTATGCTCCTTATATGGTGGAAGACCAGGGGAGGAAGGCTAGGAGGTTCTTTCAGGGATTAAGGAATGATATTAGGAGGCACCTTTCAACTCTGACGTTGGCCACCTACGGAGAGGTGCTCGAGAAGGCTGTTATCTATGAGAAGGAGCTGGAGAGAGTATCATTGCTCAGGCAAAGGACTTTTAGTTAGACTTCAAGGGCCAGCATTAGTGGAGGCCCTTCTAAGAAAGCAAGACCATCGAGGTCCAGTGGGGAGCAGAACCAATCCGTACAGATTTTCCAAACTCCGGCTAGTAATGTATGTGATTATTGCGGAAGATCACATGAAGGGAAGCATTACTATAAGAAGCTAGGGGTCTGTTTTAACTGTGGCCAGGCTGGACACATGATTAGAGATTGCCCACTCGCCAAACAAGCCCCAGGATTTAAGTCTCCTATTCCAGCTAAAGTGTTTGCTATTTCTGCAAAGGAAGCCGAAACCTCTACGGAGGTAGTGGAAGGTACACTTTCTATCTGTGGCACTTCTAGTCATGTGCTCTTTGACTCAGGATCTACTCATTCATTTGTCTCCCATGAATTTTTGAAGTATCTTACGACCCTTCCTCAAGTTCTTGGCTTGCCATTGATGGTCGCCTCACCCACAGGATTGTCCGTAATTTTAAATGTAGTATATTCAGAGTGTCCGATAGAATTAAATGAATACGTGATGCCTGTTAATATGGTTTTACTGGAAATGAAAGACTTTGATGCAATCTTGGGAATGGATTGGTTAGCCAGATATCATGCCAAGATTGATTGTTTCTAAAAAAGAGTAGAATTCGCCATCCCTGGAAATAAGCTTTTCTATATTCAAGGAGTCCGACGTAAAGAAGCATCTTGCTTCATTTCGGCCCTTCATGCCAAGCACTTGATTGGTGATGGGTGTCAAGCTTATTTAGCCTTTTCTAGTGTGACTACTGAAGGACAAGAATCTCTGGCCAAAGAGATTCCTGTGGTATGGGAATTTGAAGACATATTCCCGATGAATTACCTAGACTGCCACCCCAGCGAGAGTTGAAATTTGGAGTAGAATTAATGCCAAGATCAGCACCAATATCCAAAGCACCATATCGGAAGGCACTAGCCGAGCTTAAAGAATTGAAACAACAACTGCAGAAATTATTAGATAAATGTTTCATTCGGCCGAGTATGTCACCATGGGGAGCACCGGTCCACTTTGTAAGAAAGAAGGACGGGACCATGAGATTATGCTTGGATTATCGTGAACTGAACAAAATTACCACCAAGAATAAATATCCTCTACTCAGGATTGATGACCTCCTTGACCAATTACAAGGAGCTTGTGTATTTTTAAAAATTGACCTTAGATCCGAATATCATCAGCTTCGGATCATAAAGGAGGATATAGCAAAGACGGCGTTCCGGACTAGATATGGGCACTATGAATTTGTAGTGATACCTTTTGGGTTGACTAATGCCCCGGCCGTCTTTATGGACTTGATGAACCGAATTTTTCAACCATACTTGGACAAGTTTGTGATTGTCTTTATTGACGACATCCTTGTGTATTCAAAAAGCTATGAGGAATATGAGGAGCATTTACGGATTACACTCCGGATCCTTAGGGAGCACCGGTTGTTCGTCAAATTGAAAAAGTGTGAATTTTGGTTAGAGGAAGTGGGATTCCTTGGACACATCATCTCCAAAGAAGGGATTTCCATCGATCCTAAGAAAGTGGAAGTAGTGGTAAAGTGGAACCAGCCAACCTCTGCGACCGAAGTACGGAGCTTCTTAGGCTTGGCTGGATATTATAGACGGTTTGTGAAAAACTTCTCCCAAATCACTCTGCCACTCACGCAGTTAACAAAAAAGGATGCCAAGTTTGAGTGGACCAATGATTGTGAAGGGAGTTTTCAAGCACTTAAAGACCGGTTAACTTCTGCTCCGGTCCTGACCATTCCAAATGGATCAGGAGGACTGATTGTTTATTGCAATGCCTTAAAGATTGGGTTGGGCTGTGTTTTAATACAACACGGAAGGATAATTGCCTATGGATCGCGACAGTTGAAGGATCATGAAAGGAATTATCCAACTCACGATCTGGAATTAGTCGCAGTAGTATTTGCATTAAAAATTTTGAGGCATTACCTATATGGTGGGAGATTCTTGGTCTACTCCGATCATAAAAGTCTAAAGTATTTATCTTCCCAGAAGGAACTGAACATGAGGCAGAGAAGGTGGATTGAATTCCTGAAGGACTATGACTATGAAATCTGGTACGAACCAGGAAAGGCCAATGTAGTCACCGATACACTAAGTCGGCAACCTGGTATTTTGGCTAGAATGCAAGTCAAGCAAATGGAGATGCTGGACTGTTTCATGTACTATAATATCCAGCGTTATGTGCAAGGAAAGCGGATGATTTTGGCATACCTTCAAGTCCAGCTAGATGTGATAAATGAGGTAAAGGGATGTCAGGCGAATGATTCTTTTCTTGTAAAAATCGTGAGTGAGCTGGACAAAGAATCCCGAAGTGATTTTCATGTTAAGCCGGATGGAGCATTAAGGTTTAGGAATCGGTTATGTGTGCCGAATAACAAAGAATTGAAGAAGAAAATTTTTAAGGAAGCCCATCGATCCCTGTATATGATCGACCTAGGAGCCAATAAGATGTACCAGGATTTGAAGAAAACATTTTGGTGGACGAATATGAAGTGGGATATTGCAGCTTACGTGGAAAAGTGTCTCGTATGCCAACAAGTAAAGGCCAAAAGAAAGCAGCCGTCTGGGTTATTGCAACCGATGTCGTTTCCAGGCTAGATATGGGAAGATATTGCTATGGACTTTGTGACCGAATTGCCAAGGACGCCAAGGAAACATGATGCTATTTGGGTTATAGTTGACTGGCTAACAAAGTCAGCCCATTTTCTGACAATCCGGACGACATACTCCTGTGATAAATTAGCCCAGCTGTATGTAAATGAGGTTGTTAGGCTTCATGGAATGCCTGCCTCTATTGTATCAGATAGAGACCCTAGCTTTGTTTCACGGTTTTGGAAAAGTCTACATAAAGAATTGGGTACCAAATTAAAATTTAGCACCACTTTTCATCCGCAAACTGATGGCCAGTCAGAGCGGATTATCCAGATCCTTGAGGATATGTTAAGGGCCTCGGTCTTAGAGATGAAAGGGATTTGGGATAATTTCTTACCATTAGCGGAATTTGCTTATAATAATAGCTACCAAGCCAGCATAGGCATGGCCCCTTTTAAGGCCTTGTATGGAAGGAAACATAGATCGCCGATCCACTAGGAGGAGCACAGAGATAAAAGGATTTTAGGTCTAGATATTATTAAAGAGACGGCAGAAAAGATAAAGTTAGTACATGAGAATCTCAGAGTAGTCTGGAGCAGGCAAAAGAGTTATGCAGACCAGAGAAGATCTGCATTAGAATTTAAAAAGGGCAATTTTGTATTCCTAAAGGTATCTCCATCTAAGGGAAAGTACAGATTCGGGGTAAAAAGAAAGCTGAAACCATAATTTATTGGCCCTTTTGAAATTCTAGAAAGGATCGGAGAAGTAGCTTACAGGCTTGCACTACCTCCGAACTTAGCAGAAGTACATGACATGTTTCATGTATCAATGCTTCGGAAGTATGTCCATGATCCTACTCATGGAATTGAGTTTGAATCTTTGACAATTGACAGGGACTTGTCCTATGTAGAGGAACCAGTGAAAATCTTGGATCGAAGGGAATAGAGACTACGCATCAAATCAATCGCTCTAATAAAGGTGCTCTGAAAAAATCACACTCCCAAAGAGGCAACTTGGGAACGAGAGAAAGAGATTCGAAATATTTATCCCTATTTATTTTCTCGAGGTTAGTAACATTATTTAAAATTTCGAGGATGAAATTTTTATAAGTGGGAGAGATTATAACGGCCCAGATTCTAGAACATAGGAAATTCCAATTATCAGTCCTTATAATCCGGTCAACGCCAGTTGACTGAAAAATATAATAAGAAAAGTAAATCGGCCTTAAGATAAAAATCAAGTTTGGCCCTTGCATGAGGAAAAGAAGTCCAGACTTCATTGATGAAAATCGAAATCGGCCATGAACATGTTTTGAAATCGGGTTTTGTTCCATTAAGGGTTGGAGTACATTATAAGGCCGAAGTGGTCTTAAAGGACAGAGTGGCTTTGTGTATTGAAGGCCGGAGTAGATTATGGAAAAGCCAAAGTTGATAATCCGGTCAACAGGTGTTGACCGAAAGTCATGAAGAGGTAACTGAATGTATTTACATGAGAAAGCAAAATCCTATTAAGTTCAATGAACCAGAAATTAATTAAGAAATCTAAATCCCGTTAAATTCAGTTAATTAGGAATTAGTGAACTCCTTGGAAATGTAAAACTATAAATGACCTAATTAATAAGGAAACTTTTAGGAAATGTAGAAGCTATAAATAAGAAACATTTTGGATTGCCAATTATTAAATAATGAAACATTTCTGCTTGGATTGCCAATTATTAATAATAGTCACAGACCTAAGGCCTATAAATAAGAACTAGAGAAAATAAAAAAAAGGCATGCAATAGAATTTCTAGTAAAGGGAGGCCAAAAGATTAAGGTAAAGTAGAAGAGACCCAGGTAAGAATACTCACCCTTGTTTTTAAAGTTCATGATTATGCATGTTTGCTACGCAAGTATATATGATATTCTTACAAAATTATGTATGTATGATATTTGTTCTGTTCCGTTGATTTAATGATATTCATGATGTTCGGTTTTGGTTTTGTTCTGCTTAAAGTCTAATTATTTGTCGAATTTTGATAATTGCACGTTTAAAGAAAAGAACTCCACCTTATTAAAAGAACTCCGCCTTTTGAAAAGAGCTCCGCCCTTTTGAAGAAAAAGTATTCTGCCAATTTAAGAAAAAGAGCTCCAACCTTTTGAAAAAAAAGTATTCCACCCGTTTAAGAAAAAGAGCTCCGTCCTTTTAAAGAAAAAGTACTCCGCCCATTTAAGAAAAAAAGAGCTCCACCCTTTTATAGAAAAGTACTCCGTCCTTTTAAGAAAAAGAGCTCCGCCTTTTAAAGAAAAGTACTCCGTTCTTTTAAGAAAAAGAGCTCCGCCCTTTTAAAGAAAAAGTACTCCGTTTGTTTAAGAAAAAGAGCTCCGGCCTTTTTAGAAGAAGAATTCCGCCTTTTTGAAAAGTACTCCGTCCATTTGAGAAAAGAACTTCATTTTCTTGATAAAAGAGCTCCGGCTTTTAAGAAAATAACTTTGGCTTTAAGATGATTAAAGGAAAAGTTATACGGACTTCAACTGATAAAATTAACAAGGCTAATGTATGTAATCCGGACAGTAAGTGGAACTCTATGACTTCTGAACTATGGTGGATGGTCATTAAAAGATATGAACTAATAACTGAGTTTCCATTAAACTTACTGTTAAAGATGGATGAAGGATATTGGAGTGACACTCGAGGATTGCCTCGTGGGCCACGGGAGGAAACTTTTGGTGGTATAAGACTTTTAACTACGGCCCCGTATGCTGGGTTAAAGGCATTACCTCCCGCCTCGGGGAGCATAATGAGATGATACGGCTTTTGGTTGTGTGGTTACACACAAACCGTCCTCGATGTTGTCCGCTTCCGTCCGGTCCCTAAAGATGATAAGAATTTTCAATGATTTTTATGAGTCTTCAGAAGACAAGATAATAAGAAAAAGAATAAAAAATTTTCGAACTAAAGAAGAAACGATATGATCATTTTCGTATGCTAAGATGTGTTATGAAACTCTATTTTGATCCATTTATATATATGCTTATGTTTTCTGCATGTGAGTATCTTACTGGGCTTTATTGCTCATTCTTGTTATTTTCAGATGAAGAAAGACTTATGGAGGACGAAGTTGAGTAAGGCCATATGAAGTAGCTAAACGATATAGATGACCGGAGCAGATTTATGAAGAGCTTAATTTATTTTTCTTTTTATGTTTTGAGAAGACTTGTAAAATGATTCCGCTGTTTATGACTCTATGGATGTTGTTAGTATATTTCCGTGATTTCTTTTTAGTTAATGTTATTGATAGGTTTAGTAAGCATCTCAGACTTTCAAGTCCAGCTAACCTCAATGTCGGCCAGCCTGGTGTGAAATTAAAATTGGAAGGCCAGCTCATGCAGTTCGGTCTTAGTCACAGTATCCTGTGTAAGAAAGAAAAGTAAAATTTTTATGTCCATTAATATAATTATCTTTTTAAGACTTGACGGCGGCTTTATGCGTGGAATTAAGTCCGGTCCGTCACATAATCGATCTCTAAACCTCAATTCTCCATTCAGCCTAACACAGAAGTCACTTCGTGAATCTCTGTTTAGATCACTCATGATATTTACAAGGAAGGGATCATTCACCTGCTCTCCCTTAACCTCATCTATCACCTCTACATGGACTTCAAGGTATGCTAAAATCATTCGCTTTCCTTGAACATAACGTCGGATGTCATAGTGCATTAGACAGTCCAACATCTCCATTTGCTTAACTTGCATTCTTGCTAAGATACATGGTTGTCGACTTAGTGCATCGGTGACTACATTAGCCTTACCTGGCTCGTACTGGATTTCACAGTTATAATCCTTTAGAAACTCAATCCACTTTCGCTGCCGCATGTTCAGTTCCTTTTGAGAGAATAAATACCTTAAACTTTTATGATCGGAATAGACCAAGAATCTCTCACCATACAGGAAACGTCTCTAGATTTTCAGCACAAACACTACTGCAACCAATTCTAGATCTTGAGTTGGGTAATTCCTTTCATGATCCTTCAACTGTCACGACCCATAGGCAACTACCCTTCCATGCTGCATTAAAACACAGCCCAACCCAATCTTTGAGGCATCACAATAGACAATCATTCCTCCTAATTCATCCAAAATGGTCAGTACCGGTGCAAAAGTTAGCCGGTCTTTCAGTACCTAAAAACTCCCTTCACAGTCACTGGTCCACTCAAACTTAGCATCTTTCTTTGTTAGCTGCGTGAGAGGCAAGGCAATTTGGGAGAAGTTTTCTACAAACTGTCTGTAATATCCGGCCATGCCTAAGAAGCTACATACCTCGGTCAAAGAAGTTGGCCGGTTCCATTTCACCACTGCCTCCACCTTCTTAAGGTCGACGGAAATTCCCTCTTTGGAAATGATGTGTCCAAGGAATCCCACTTCCTCTAATCAAAATTCGCACTTATTCAATTTGGCGAACAGCCGGTGTTCCGTAAGGATCAGGAGTGCAGTCCTTAAATGTTCCTCATGATCATTATAACTATGTCATCAATAAAGACTATCACAAACTTATCCAAATAGGGTTGAAAAACTCGGTTCATCAAGTCCATAAATACGGCTTGAGCGTTAGTTAACCCAAATGGAATCACTACAAACTCATAGTGCCCATGTCTAGTTTGGAAAACAGTCTTTGCTACATCATCCCTTTTGATTCGAAGCTGATGGTAACCGGATCTAAGGTCAATCTTTGAGAATACACAAGCCCCGTGTAACTGGTCAAGGAGGTCGTCTATCCTTGGCAAATGATATTTATTCTTAGTGTTAATTTTGTTTAGTTCTCGATAATCCACGCATAACCTCAAAGTCCCGTCCTTCTTTCTTACAAACAGGATCGGTACACCCTATGGAGACACACTCGGCCGAATGAAACCCTTATCTAACAACCCCTGCAACTGCTGTTTTAACTCCTTAAGTTCAGCCGGTGCCATCCTATATGGTGCTTTAGATATTGGCGCTCATCCAGACACTAATTCTATTCCAAATTCTATCTCTTGCCTAGGTGGCAGCCCAGGTAATTCATCAGGGAATAGGTCTCTAAACTCATATACCATAGGAATCTCTTTGACCAGAGTTCCTTGACCCTCAGTCACACTAGCGAAGGCTAGGTAAGCTTGGCACCCATTACCAATCAAGTGCCAGGCATGGAGGGCCGAAATGAAGCAAGATGCTTCCTTATGCCGAACTCCCTGAATATAAAAGGGCTTGTTTCCAGGGATGGCGAATTCCACTCTTTTTCGAAAACAATCGATATTGGTATGATGCCTTGCCAACCAATCTATTCTCAGGATTGCAACAAAGTCCTTCATTTCTAGCAAAACTAGATTAAAGGCATCACGAATCCATTCGATTCAATCGGACTCTCTGGATACACAATATTTAAAATTACAGACGACCCTGTGGGCGAGGCGACCATCAATGGACAGCCAAGAACTTGGGGGAGGGTCGTAAGACATTTTGCAAAATCATGGGAGACAAACGAGTGTGTGGATCCTGAGTCAAAGAGCACATGACTAGAATTGCCACAGATAGAAAGTGTACCTTCCACTACCTCATTAGAGGTTTCGGCCTCCTTTGCAGAAATAGCGAACACCTTAGCTGGAGTGGGGGACCTAAGTTCTGGGACTTGTTTGGCAAGTGGACAGTTCTTGATCATGTGTCCACCCTGACCACAGTTATAGCAGACTCTCAGCTTCTTATAGCACGGCTTTCCTCCATGCGACCTTCCGTAATGATCACATGTATTGCTGGATGCTCGGGAAGTCTATACCGATTAGTCCTATTCCCCACTGGATTTCAACGGTTTTGCCTTCTTAGAAGGTCCTCCACTAGCACCTGCCCTTGAAGCCTGACTAAAAGTCCTTTGCTTGAAAAATGCCCCTCTCTTTAGTTCCTTCTCATAAATAATAGCCCTTTCTAACACCTCTCCGTATGTAGCTAACTTCAAAGTGGAGAGATGTCTCCTAATGTCATCTTTTAATCATGGAAAGAATCTTCTAGCCTTTCTTTCCTGGTCTTCCACCATATAAGGAGTATAGCGGGATAGTTCTGCAAACTTTGCATCAGACTCAGCCACAGTGCGGGTGCCTTGCCTTAAGCGAAGGAATTCATCTTTCTTCTGTTCGCGAAGGTTAGCAGGAAAGCATTTCTCCAAAAATGTTGTTTCAAACATTTCCCAAGTAATATCCCTTTCTGGCACTTCAAAAACTCTTTTCTACAACTCCTACCAGTGGTGGGCCTCACCCACCCGCTTATGGGTGGAAAATAGAACCTTATCTCCAGCAGGACACTTAATCACCGCAAACACCTTCTTTAGTCATTGGATCCAGGTGTCTGCCTTCAACGGGTCGGGTTCTCCAGAGAATTCAGGAACTCGCTCGTTGGTAAAGCGATCGTAAACCGACCTCTCCTGATGAACAAGAATCGGAGCGGTCACCGGAGTTGGCGGAGCAAAGGTTTCTATAACATCAACCATCCTGTCTAGCAAGTTCAAATATATTGTCTCCGGGTCCAGAGGGTTGTTAGTCCGGACGGCTCGTTTTTCTCTGTTAAACATATCTTGAGCAACGACTTTGATTCCTGAAAAGATCATTTTGGTCAGATTACTAGCCAAAGGCGGCTAACATATAGTACTCCGTCCTAAGCATAAGTAATGCTAATTCCTTTTTACTAATCCTATCTTAAGTTTTCGTATTGATTTAGATCGAACCTAAAGTATCTCAGTTTTCTCTAATACCAACTGTGATGGACCAGCCATATTCCACCACATAAGGCCGTCGTCAAGCCTATCCTTTACATCATATATAGAATGATTACCAACTAGGTGGTCATGAAAATTTTTCTTTTCTTTTATATATACCATTCATTTCGTACATAGGATCGCTTAAGGCCAAACTCCTTGAGTTGGCCATCACAGTGCTAAGTCTCACACCTGGCCGGCCAACACTCAGGTTGGTCGACTACAAAAATCTTGACATGACATGAGATGCTACTAGAAATATCGACTTCATTCATCCATATTATAATTACAGAAACATGCTAACATCCATAAATTCTTTTACAGCGGAACTGTTTTACAAATCCTTCTTAGAACATCAAAAGAAATACATCAATTCTTTCACCGATCAGCTCCAGCCAGCTATGCCGTCTAGTTACTTCATATGACTCTACTCAATTTCGTCCTCCATAAGCTTTTCATCATCTGAAAAATAATAAGAGTGAGCTACAAAGCCCAACAAGGTGTCCACATGCAGAAAACATTAACATGCATGTAATCGGATCAAAGTAAGGGTTTATAATATAACTTAGCATACAAAAATCACCATATTGTTTCTGCTTAAGTTCAGAATTCCTTGTTCTTATTCTTATTATCTTGTTTTCAAAAAATTCATAAAAATCGAATGAAATACTTATCATATTTAGGGACCAGACGGGAGCGGACAATATCGTGGAAGGGTTGTGTGCTACCCCATAACCTAGAGCCGTATCCTCTCATTATGCTCCCCGAGATGGGAGGTAATCCTTTTACCTGACATACGGGGCCATAGTCCGAAAGCCTTATGCCACCAAAAATTCTCCCCGTGGCCTAGGGGCAGTCCTCGAGTGTCACTCCAATATCCTTCATCCATCTTTAACAGCAAGTTTAATGGAAACTCGGTTCTTAGTTCATATTTTTTAATGGCCATCCATCATAGTTTAAAAGTCGGAAGTCGTAACGTTTCACTTGCTGTTCGGATTATATATATTTTTCCTTGTTCTTATAGCCTTTGTTCTTAATTTCAACAATTGAAGTCCGTAAAGCCTTTTCTTTAACATATTAAAACCGAAGGTCTTTTATCAAAATAACAGAGGTCTTATCAAGTCGGAGGTCTTTTCTCAAAAGCCGATTTTAAAATACACTTTAGGGCCGGTTTCGATCATAATATAAGGCCGGTGGTCTTTTAACAAAAGTCGAAGGTTATTTTAACAAAAGACAAAGGTCATATATCAAAAGTCGGAGGTCTTTTCTCAAAGGTCGGAGGTCTTTTATCCTTAAAAATACAATTATCGATGTTCATGCAGATCGGCAAATAACCATACTTCGTGCATAAAGAAATTAGATATCATAAATAATAGGGCTTCTTTTAAACATGTGGTTAACTGAGATTCTTCTTTAAATCAAATGATCATAACAAATATCGTACATACCGTGACATAAGTTCATAAAAAATGAGACATACTTGCATTGCAATCATAAACTTAAAAAAGGGGTGAGTGCACTTGCATTAATTCATGAACTTAAAATAGGGTATACTTGCATTGAACATATGATCAACAAAAGGTGAGTACTCTTGCTTGAATTCCTTTACTTCGTCCTAAAATTCTGGTCTTCATTTACTAGAAAACTCTGTCGTGAGCCTCTTCCTAACCTCTTTCCTTATGCTCTCTAGTTCTTATTTATAGGCCCTTGGGTCTAACGGTAGTAGGTAGGGCAGGTCAACCACTCGGGGGTGGTTGGGAGTAGGTTACCTACTCAGGCATGGTTATTCTGACTCTACTTTTTGTAAGGGTTTTCTTATTATTTTCGGTCAACTGGCCTTGATCGGATTTAGTTGTCCCTTCTTACACATTCTGGTCAACTAGTGTTGATCGGATTTTACCTACCTTTAGTATTTTCGGTTCACTTTCCTCTTTCCCTTCCTTCCGGTCAACTAGCGTTGACTGGATAAGCCTTCCTTTACATTTACCGGTCAACAGACATTTACCGGATTACGTCTTTTTTCATGCTTTTCGGTCAACACTTGTTAACCGGATTACTATTCTTATTACATGTTCTGGTCAACTGGCGTTGACCGGATAGCCCTCATTTCCCTTGACTTGATGTCATGGACTTTTTATGTTTTAGGATCTGGGCCATTACAAAAGGCCAATATTAGTGATGGTATAGGGGCCGATTGTGTTTTAGGGCACACAATTCAAAGCCAATGAATGATTATTAGCATGTACAGTAAACGCTGAGAAGAAGGACAGACCGCGTATAACTCTACAGATGGAGTTATCCCTGATTACCACCGTAATGTCCCAAGGCATGTCGGAGAACATCACATGACCGTATATCAGTCCTAGATCCTATGTAATAGTATCAGAAAGCTTATAGTCTATTATTCTTTAGAAAATCAGTCAAAATTTCACGGTTAACTCTTCAGTATGCTTCAGTAATTCCTTAGTAACTTATCAGTAAATCGTTTAGAATCAGGCAAGTAACCTTTAAGGCTACTTCAAAATCCACATAAAGTCAACAGTGTAGTTCCATGTAAATTTTTCAGTTTTAAATCATAACATGAATAGTACTCTTTTACAAATTAACTATCACATATTAGAAATTATGGATTTTAAACATTAAATCCCTTCATTTTCATGCTAAGGGTTTCAATAAATATTTCAGACATGAAATGGATACCAAACACATGCATTTACATGAAATTGAAGCCAGATATTGTAGTATATATATGTAAACATGAAATCTGTTCGATTAATCAGGAGAAACAGGCTTTATTTATGTAAAACATGGAGAAACATGCTTTTAGAGTATAAATATAGTTGCAGAGATATTAAAACATTGTAAAAATAGTATATAACATCTGGAGTACACTTGTTTAAGCCTGATCTCCCATTATTTTTACCCGGATCAGATCAGATCGGTGGATTTTTCCCTCCTCCCTTCTCTTTTCTCTCCTTCCCCCTTCTCCTCTTCGTTGCTGTCGTTTGGTTCTATTCTCCCTGTTCCCAAACAACCCCCAAATCCCTTATAAAAATGAAGGAAAGAGATCACGTGAGGGGGTCACATGACTGGCGCTCGAGCACTAGTCGAGCACCCATCAGGCGCATGCTTTCACAAATTCGTGCTTGAGGGGGTGCTCGAGCTCCCATCGAGCGCCTTCCTTGTACCCATGCACTACTTCCGTCTCACGTCGGATGGTTATATTCATAAAATGGCACCTCACCGGTGCTCGAGCACTGGTCGAGCGCACGTCAAGCACACATCGAGCCTACAGCAAGCCTACTTCATATTTTTACTATCCGAGATCCGTTTTGACCCTTTTAACCCACTTTTCACATCCTTGGACCCTAATTTTGATTATACAACTTTAATAGGCCATGATTATAACTTCTGTTCCCGATTTACCAATTACAAAACTTTGGGCTTTTTAATCCGATTCTTCCCGTACCTTTTAACTACAATTCACCTATCTCAATTTAATTACCTTCCAATTACTATATTTTTTAATTTTGAAACCTCACCACCCATATTAACCATATCTTAGAAACCAATACCTTATAGGGCCCAACTTCCTCTTTCAACTTCCAAACTCAATTTTCCACATTCTAAATCTATTCCTTGATCATTATTAATTCAGTTCCACCCTAATTATCATATTCTGAAACTCGGGTCGTCACACTCTCCCCCACTTACAGAAATTTTGTCTTTAAAATTTAACGATCCTCGAGTCTTATAATTTAGAAAAACCTTCCTAATATCTCTAAATCATTCTCAGATTAAGGTAGTTACCTTAAAAAAACCTTAAATTTCCAAACTAAGCTGATCTTTAGTACTTGACTTGTTCTATACTCATCTAAATTCATCAAACCCAAAAACAAACCCAATTAGTTAACTATTTTTCTGATTTGGTTCTAAACCTCGAACAAGCAAAATGCCTTCCTTCGAGCAAAATCTCAAGATTGAGCATTTCTTCTAAACTTTAATTCAAATCTTATAATATGCACAGGTTTATCACTCTTTCGCTACGTGCTCTGATCAATCATTTAATTTCAAATTTGTTTGATTTCAGCTTACCATCACTATCACAACCTAGCATCACAATTCCTCTACCGAGCTTAGTCAAAATCCCAGCATAAATTTAAAGTCACAATTAAACTTTAAAAGCAGGATACTTTGTATTTTATTCATTTCGTTGGCATGTTCTCAAATCGACATTTCCATCAGACACATATTCTATTTCGAACACCTAATTGATGCAGTCACCTTGATCAAAACTTATTTTTTTGATAGCCATAACACCAAAAATAATCCTCATAAATTCTCAATTCACGACAACAAGAGTTCTAACTGTAACAGTAATCATAATTTTGATATAATTTTAATTCCATACCTAATATTTTAAGGCCTTAACAATTTACAACCTTAGAATCTCAAAACTTTTGCACCGAGCAATTTTAGATCTTGTTGGCATATCGATAAGCCCATTCATTCATCCTAAACACATCCTCCATAATCGTGATTAGTGGTTGTTCTAACACAAACCCACTAGGGTCTTCTTATCTCAAAATTACATAATTCCAACATTCCGGACATAACTCCACTTCCCAACTTAGGAATGTGGCATTTTATATTTCAAGCAATTGAGCCCATCTGTGATTTTCCTTTCTCACGTTCTTTAATGCACAAAAGCATATAAAGTCTATAAACCTTTAGCGTTCATTATCAGTAATGGTGTCCATCGAAATGCATCTGCATAATCCGTAGGCAAGCTTATGCAATCACCATTTCTAAAGTCAGCTTTCATCAGGACATAACCTATGAGATTCCGATTCCGAAACATGATAATTATGGAATGATTATATAGGTGAAAGTTATATTTGGGCTTAAATATAGTGTAAAATTTGGTATCGAAGTAAAAAAGAGTGAAATTGGCCAAAGGGAGGACCGGTGCTCTAGCGGACGGTGAGGCTCAAAATTATGCGTCTGGCACCCAGGGGCGCCCTAGGATAAGGCGGGAGAGTGGCAGATTACGAGGTTGGTGCTCGACCGCCAACTGAGGCACCCATTTGTGAAAGGGAGCACTCGAGGTGCGCTCGAGCACCCCGACAGTTATAAAAAGCGGGGGCACGCAATTCTTCAGCCATTTTCGGCGTTCCACGAAAGAGGTGTGATGGAATGGATCTTAATTCCCATAGAATCCTCTATCAGACAGATTCAGAATAGAAATTATAAATTTAAATCATTAAATTTTGTAAAAATTTTGGCAGAGTCATGTCTGCAACTAAACCAAAACCAAATATACAACCTGTGTATTATAATTTGTATAAGCACATAACTAATCCAAAATACCACAATCCATCCTACAACACACATACACAGGATCACAAGGCCATATCCATCCATGGCTTTAATATAATCCTATCTACTAAATCAGAAACATATAAGAGATGCTGCCTAGGACCTGTACAGAATCTAGAAAACAAATAGCGGAAGTAACTATGTAAACCTGCGGAAGCATATTTTCTATTTCATAACATGTATCACATACATTTCATATACTAAATCCATATACAAAATCTAGCATTTAATTTCAAACTGTTTCTTTTTGAAGTTTTTAAAATACTTCAGGTCTCCAAAAGTCTTCAGGCTAAACTTTAAATTACTCTTTCTCGTTTGGTATTAACTCTATAGTTTTTTCTGGAGGGAAAAACAGTAAACAGTGAGTCAAAACTCAATAAGGTACCAAAATATGCAGAACATAATACTATCATACAGAATATAAATATAGAAGGTCATAACAACTATCAAGGAACAAGAACCTATATAGAAATTATGAGAAGGCCTGGTTCGATATAAACAGATTTCGATAATCACAGTTTATACTTTCATGCCAAACATAATTACGTTAGAGCAAAAGAATCATAATATTATCAAAAGAACAGAAGTGATCACAGAAAACGAGAAGGAAGCATAATTCTATTTAAGCGTGTCAAAATCCATGAGACAGTTCCAAATTTCATTTGTTTCTCAGAAATTCTATGTTTGATATTCTAGGGACCCATCTAGTATACTCTATCAATTGAGAGGTGAATAATCAAAGATAGATTATGTTCAATCAATACAATCAAAGGTCGATAGTTCGATAGTTCAATAGTATCCTCAATTACCATAACCGTAACGTTCTAAGGCATGTCGGAGAACCTTATCTAACTGTACAATAGTTTTAGGTCTGATTTCCTTACTGATTAACTTAATTCAATGCATTTGTTCAAAATTCCATAAATCAAAATCGTCATATTTCAAGGCCAAGTTCAAGTCTCATTCAGTCACTCTTTTAAACGATTTCAAAGGTTTTCATAGTTTGATTATACAGTTCCTCAGAGATTTCTATAGTTTGATAATATAGTTCTATGCAGAGTTTTTAAATACAAATCATTCGATAAACGTTACAGGGCAACAATTTACATGTAATTCATCAAAATTCTAAGTTTCCAACACAATTTTCCAAATTTTCATTCTAGGGTTCGATACAAGACTTCAGGACTTAAATCGAGCACCAAATACATGTTTATTCATAAAATTAAGGCCATAAATCCAAATACATACAAAATCATGTATTTGAACCAAAAATCCTCAAATTTCAAGCTAGGTTTTGCGATACACAGTCTGGATATGAAACGAAGGCAAAACACAAGCTAAATTATGAAATTAGAGTTATCGGTCACAGTTTATATATATAAACATGAACTTTAGTCCAAAAGTCATGGGATTCATCAAATATTCATGACAAATATTATAGAACAAGGTTTTTGGCGCATAAACCAGAACATTGAGATTTTAAAATACTGTAAAAACATATATAACGTTCGAAATATATTTGCCTGAGCCCGATCTACCATTATTTTTACTCGAATCAGAGTGAAATGAGAGGATTTCTTCCTCTCCTTCTCTTTTCCCTCTTTTCTCCTTCTCCTCTCTGCATTGGAATCGACTGAATGCAACAAAAATCATGCATGCCCATTTTATATCTGTCGGGGCGCTCAAGTGCTCGTTGAGCAGTCCTCGAGTGCCCTCCTTGTACCCTGGCGCCGCACCCACCTCGGCTTGAGCGGTCCTTGGGTAGTTCCTTGCACAACATTACATGTCATCGGCACTTGAGCGCACATCGAGCATCTGTCCCTCCTTTGGCTGGTTGTACCCCTTTTTGCTTGGGTACCAAATTTTCCTTTTTATTTAAGCCTGAACATGACTTTCATCCACATAATCATTCCATAATTATCACATTTTGGGATTGGGATCTCACACTCTTCACCACTTATAGAAATTTCATCCTTAAAATTTAACGATTATAGAGTTTCACAATTGAGAGACCTTCCTAACGTCTCCAAATCATTTCCAGATTAAGGTAGTTATCTTGAAAGACCTTAAATTTCTAAACTATTCTGATCTTTAGTACCTGACTTGTTCTATACTCATCTAAATTCATCAAATCCAAAGGCAAGCCCAATTCCTTAACTATTTTTCTAACTTGGTTCTAAACCTCAAACAAGCAAAACATTTTACTTCCTTTAAGTAAAACCTCGTGATTGAGCATTCCTTTTGAACATAGGCTTTCCACATTTTCGCTACGCCATTCTGATCCAATCATTTCATTCTAAATTGTCCGATTATCATTTACCATCACAACGAATTTGACCCAATATTTAATTCTTTTATCAAGTTCAATTAAGATCCTAACATGAACCTTGAATCAGAATCAGACTTTCAAGGCAGGGTACTCTACATTCTCCTCATTTCATTAGTATGTCATCAAAACGACATTTTCCTAAAATACCAAATCCATCGGAACATTCAAACTACACAACAGCCATGATTCCACTAATCTCAAAATGTCCATACCGAGAAGATAACACCCACAACGCAACAGAATTGGAGATTACAATCATATAGTCACCACAAGTTCGAGGTGGTTTCAGGTTTGTCACCCAATTTTCAATACCCATATACTTAGTAACCTCGAGATCTTGTCGGTACATCGATAAGTCAACTAGATCAATCCGAACATATCATCTATAATCACTAGGGGTGGGTCAGTTCCATCACCCTAAATCAAGACCATAGAACTTTTCACTTCCAACTTCATAACTCCTATATTTCAGACACACTTCTATTTCCCAACTTAGGAATGTGATATTCTACTTTTCCAAACAAATAAGTCTACCCATAATTTCCTTTCTCGTTTTTCCTCACAATACCGAAGTTCATTTACATAACCCTTAGATAGTTCTATCCATTTACAATTTCCAAAGTCGACTTCGGTCAAAACATAACCATTCTAATCATTAATTTATTAGATCAAACTATTTCCCAAAACAAAATCCATGATTTCCTAAACAGAACTTCCAATGGCTAAATTCGAACCATGGAAGAGTAACTCTAGCCAGGGATTTTTTTTCCCACTTAACCTAAGGATATTGATCCACAAGCAATGTAGGAAAGCAAGATCTTAAAGTTTTATTAATGATATCCAGATCTATCATTACAATCCTTGATGGAGACTTCCGATATCAATCATCAATCTTAACATTTATCTTTCGAGGTCTGCCTATTTTAGCTCCTAACTCTTGGCTCCTAAAAATGTTAATTTTTTCCAAAGCACTATCCATAATTCCACAAGGCAAAGATCTCATCACAAGATCTCAATTGTGGGTGAAACAATTCCAACCCATGAACTCCTCCCCCACTTTGCTTGTGGGTGATTTCCTATTGATGCGGACTAATAGATTCCCAATTTTTCTCAAGAGCATTAGTAAATCTTACTTTCCCAAAGGTCTCATGGTATTTTTAACAACATCCAAATGATGCTCCTTTTAATTTCATCCATATTTCGTAGGGATAATGCCGATTTTATCTCATCTCCAAATCACCCATTCCTCTTACCTACTATATCGATCAATTAACCAAATATTTCCTCCTTCCATTAATACACAACCCTTCGTCTCCTCAATTTTGCATTCAATTACTAGTTATCCGTACTCCACAAAATTCACAAAGAACACATAATGCAATCATAGAATAATCAAGAATCCTTAAGATAATGGGGGCATATCATGCATTTCATGGAAAAATTTAGAGAATATATAATTACCAAATAAATTAAAATAAAAATATAAATTCCACAAGGGAAATACCTCTATCCGCCCTCGGGGGTGTCTCAAAGCCCCGTAGGGTCACCACAAAGGCTCTAGCCGCAACTGCTGACTTCTTTACTTCTGACCTTTTTGGTAACGGGCATTCTTTGATCAAGTGTCCCAACTTCCCGTAATTATAGCACACTCTCATTGCTTTTTAACAAGGTTTTTCCGTGTGCTTCTCCCACAATATGCACACTCAGCAGTGGATGCCTGAGTACTAGTGACCGATAAAACCTCAGTAACACTCTTCCCTACATCTACCGTTCTTGCTTTCTTAGACGGCCTAGAGGGTTTCACATTTGATTCCTTATTAATATTTGCCCGGCTAGCCATCCTCTTTACATAAAACCTTTCTATCTTTGCTTCTTTCTCATAAATCACTGGCCTATCTAGAATGTCAATATAAGTTTGAAGCTTCAAGATCGACAGTGACTTTCTAATATTGTCCCGCAGCCCTTATTGAAACTTTTTTACTTTTCTTATCTTGTCCTCCACATAAAAATGCACAAAATGGGACAACTCAGTAAACTTAGCGTCATACTCCATCACCGTTATATTCCCCTGTCTCAACCTCATGAACTCATACTCCTTTTGATCTTTGAGGCTGGTCGAATAATATTTTTTTTTCATAAAAGTATCCTCAAACATCTCCCAAGTGATAGCATTATCAGGCACACCTAACGCCATCTTTTTCATGCTTCACTAACTATCAACATCATCCTCTAGCTTGTACACCGCAAAGTTGACTTTTTTTCTGATTAGTACACCAGATCACAGTAAAAGTCTTCTTCATCATCTTAAGCCACACATCCGCTTCTGCCGGATCAGGCTTTTCCAAAAATCCTAGTGCTCGCTCTGCTATGAATCTATCATAAGTTGTCAGAGCAAGGTTTACCGAAGCTGGCTCAGGTGCAGGGATTGGAGCCATATGTCTCTACTCCACAGATTCCAACACATTAGTCATCCTTTCCAATAAGTCCACATAAGTAGCCTCCCTATCATGGGGATTACTCGCACCACCGTGATTATTTCTTCGACTTCTCCTACTAGCTATGAGGTTCCCAAAACGAAGATAGAATTAACATGAGACTAGAAATATCTCCCTACATAATATTAGAATATTGGAAAATCAAATAAAAGAACTCGGTAAAAATCTTGGAACTTTTGATGTTGGAAACGCCACCTGAAGCTTCCCCGCTCAACAAATGCTCGAGGCCCGCTCGAGCATATTTTCTAGTAGCCCCGCCGCTTGATGCATGCTCGATACCCGCTCGAGCCGAAGAACATGAAGTCTAGCCGCCTGCTACATGCTCGAAGCCCGCTCGAGCGAACCTTCCAGAACCCTCTGGAAAATTCTCGAGCTCGCTTGCCGCTCGCTTCCGGAAGGCTCTAGAACCAGCCACTCGCCTCTCGCTCGCCTGGCGCTCGAGCGGCCGGGCGACTATATATATATGCGCGGCCTGCCTGATTGCGAGAACAGGCAGGGGAGAGGAAGGAGGGAGAGAGAGAGAGAGAAAGAGAGAGAAAGGAAGAGCTGCACGAAGAAGAAGGAAGGAAAATGAAGGTTTCCGGGTCCGATTCCAAGCTCAAGCTAGTTGGAGAAAATGTGGAGCACATCGAGGCAAGTGTTCTCATACTCACTGTTTGTTCTCTTGTAATTTTATTCGTTCCCCATTGGATATGATCACCTCGATACCCACCATATTATGAATTACCACGTCCTAAACATGTACACGTCCTAAACATGTATGCATATTAACCGGGTGTCCGAATTCACAAGAATCGACCCGTTCATGATGTCCGAATCCTCAACTAAATGTTGTCATCATTTATATGAGAATAAGAAGGAAAAATTACATGTTTCATCTTCCTTTAATGAAAGTATAAGCTTCGGATTGAATCCATGTGTACCACTTACAATGAAACGGGCACCGGTGGACTCCAAAATGATGTTGATCCAATAAGAAGAGAAATGCTAAAGTTCTCTCTTAAATTCTAATTGAATCGTAAAAGGAATAAAGAATACGAATCGTATAAGCAAGCAAAGGAAAACCACATGGCATCTGTGATTACAATGTAAAAGGCTTGAAGTTGCCAAGCAAGATGAGAAACAAGTGCTCAAGTGAAATGAGAAACGAATGATACGAACGGAGGAAAGTCCACTATGTGTTATGATATGTGAATGAGGAAACCTCCCTAATGGCAGGAGATACGATACATGAGATACGGTGGACTTTTCCTCAAATGAATATGGAAATGAAATCATGAAACTAGGACCATGGACTCTTAGATGGGTTGTATTCTCTGGCTTGACACGTCCATCACGGTATGAACCCGAAGAATACTTGGGCCACGTATTCTGGTCGTTTGTGTGTAAGCGGGTGGTGTCCGTATCACGCCTTAGGATACTATTGT
>JAODPA010071347.1:4559-30947 GCA_025585075.1 Nepenthes mirabilis | reverse complement strand
AATAATTATCATAACTTTATTTGAGATTTTCTTATAATTCTATGCTACAATCTCAATATCCTTAAGTTACAACCACAATTTCTGAAAACACAAGACCCTCTAAGAAACTTAAACTCAAAAAATCTAAAAAAAGGAATTGATTTTTGATTACATATACAAATTATCAAATTTTCTTGATAGGATATTATTGTCAATTTGGGAAAAAGTTAGACTACTGCTCAACGTATATTTTGGGCACAACCCACTTTTAATTTACTCAATTTGCCTCAATCTTCACATATAAATTAGGACACAATTTATTTTTAATTTACTCAGTTTGTCTCAATCTTTACATAAAAGTTATTTGGACATACATTTATCTCAGTGAGTCTTTTAAACCGTGTAAAAATTTTACATTTTTTAACAAATTTACTCTTTTACCTTACCAATTTAAATTATTTTATATATTGACTGAAATGAGTATTAAAAAAAATCCTAAGAGAAACATTTTATTTTGTATTGTGTGTATATGTTTTGCGATTAATTATATTTAGATTGTATTATCGATCAGCCTAATTATTTTTTGGGTCCAATTTGATTTATAGGTATGTCAATTTTATTATTTGTATATTATATTTTTTAAGCGAAAAGGAACTGTTAGTTCGCCCATCGCCAATTATTTAAAAAGAAAATTCTACTGGAAAAACAAAACAAAAAAAAACAAAAACAAAAATTTGAATAAAAAAAATGAAGCACAGTACAAGATATACAGCCTATCAAGACTCACCAATTGGGTTCTGTGGTTGCAGCCAGGGTTGTTTTCATTGCCGCTCCGCTCAGCACTCACGACGCGAGAGAGAGAGAGAGAGAGTGTGTGTGTGTGTGTGTGTGTGTGGAGATGGCGGCGTTCAGAGTAGTAACCGCAGCCAACACAACTACTACACTGATCTTCAAGCGTCCGCCATTGCAAGTAAAGCAGAGATCGAAATATCTCACCCTAAATTTCAACAGAACTCTATCCAAGAAGCTTTTCAGTTGCCGCGCCATCTATAGGCCTGAAGAGATTCAAGTGAAAGATGAAGGCCAGCCCGAAACTCTCGATTATCGTGTCTTCTTCCTCCATAATTCCGGCAAAAAGGTCTCTCCCTTTCTCTTCCTCCCCATCGACTTTTGCCTCGAGAATCGCAGAGGTGACTGAATATGTTCTGAAATTTATGCTTCTTAGTGAAATAATTTAAGCATTCTGATATTCTTACTGCCTTGTTATTGATCAAAGCGCGATTATTATTTTATATTATTCTTTAATTTATCCGATTACCCGTAGTAGAGGACTGATACTTTATTGCCTTACTGTTGATTGACATCCTTCATTTTCATGTTGCTGACTCGTTGATGATCTGAACGTGATAATTCTTTGTCTTTCTTTAATTTATTAGATTCTCTTTAATCTTTAACGCTATTTATAAGAAACCGAACTATGATAGTGCCCTTTTGAGGGGACAGATGCTAACTGTTTGTACTAGGCAGCCAGCTACTTCTAAATAATGTTGCATTTCCAACGGATTTCCTAGTATCTGCTCCCAAATGTATGGAAAAAGGTGTTTCCATTGCCCATATCTTCGAGATCATTACCGTGTCAATTATTGTCTAATTCAGTTATAAAATTCCATCATTGATCGAAGGTGAATTTGCATCACGTTACAGCTTCTCTGCGTGTTTCCTCGTCCACTAGCCGTTGTCATAAAGAAACACCAATTAACAAGTAGATGCCTCGGCTTCATATTTTTTTAAAAAAAATTATGTAGCACATGGTGAGCTAATGTGGATATTTCAACTGTGCTATGGATCATTCTTTGTCTATACATTTTTTTTGTAGTTTATTGGTTCTGTCATGATAATAAATGCATTAATTTTCCCATAGTTGCTGTCTGGTGTATACTTTGCATTCCCATGGCTGTCTGAGTTGCTATTAATATAGCGTGAGACTTAGCAATGCTCAGGTTCCTTCATTGTCACCTAGAGTTTACGATTCAAACAACTGAATCAACCTCTTAGCAATTTACAGTAAGGTTTGGTACTCTTAAGACACTCGGATGTGGAAGCATCATGTACTAGGCCTCCCTTTTTTGAGTTGTTATTGTGACATATTTGGCCCCCTATGCTTAGTCTTGAAAATGATAAAACTTCTGTTAAGGGTGCCCCAGGGAAGTTAGATATAAAATGATATGTACGGGAAAGAAAAAGCATGATATCTAAGCACATTTATATGCACGGTAAATCAAGAGTGTAGAAACCAGATGAAATTAAGAGAGAGAAAAAGTACTTGTTTGCATTCCTGATATATTTTAAGGTGGTGTCATAAATCTATATAATTCAACAGTGCTCGATTATAATGTCTCCTTTGTTAGGAAATGATTTTCTTCCCTATGTTGACTATTGTGATGACATACTATGGATATAAATGTATGTTTATCCTTGTTATGACAATTTTCCTCATTTAAAGAAGTGCTTATTCAATCTGCAGATTTCCCCTTGGCATGATATTCCATTGAACTCAGGGAATGGTGTTTTCAATTTTATAGTTGAAATACCGAAAGAATCAAGTGCAAAGATGGAGGTTGCAACTGATGAACCATATACTCCTATAAAGCAGGACACCAAAAAAGGAAAACTCCGATATTATCCGTAAGTTAAGCTTTAATCTTGCACTTGTGCGATCTTTTACGAGTGGGCTCCATTCACTTGTGCCCTTAGAGGTCATATTATTGTAAATAATTATCCTTGTCCTTTTTAATTCGAACAAATATGAATTTTAAGCATGCATTTTGAAGTTTTGTGAGGTGTAGCCAACTGAAACCATGTATAAAGATCAATGCATTGCATTATCAATTAGTTTATGCATCCACATCATCAGTAGTTCTATATGTCCACATTATTGGTAATTCAATGCATCACATTATACGTTTTTTTTCTTATTCTTTTTTATAAATAGTCATCCTGACTCATGTTTCTAGTTGTCCAAGTCCTTTAAGTGTCTTCTTCTTCTTCTTGTTATTTTTCTCCTTTCCAGCTACAATATTAATTGGAATTATGGCTTATTACCACAAACATGGGAAGATCCATCATTCTCCAACCCTGAGATAGAAGGTGCATTTGGGGACAATGATCCTGGTAAATCATTAGACTACTGGTCTAAGAGGCTTTTAAAGTCATGTGCAACATTAGCTCAAAAGAACTCGCATACAGATATATTATTGATATATTGTGAAATGTTTGGTTCCATGTTATTTGTTCCAATCCGCAGTTGATGTTGTTGAGATTGGTGAAAAGCAACGAAACATCGGAGAGATTTTGAATATCAAGCCCTTAGCTGCTTTGGCTATGATTGATGAGGGAGAACTTGACTGGAAAATAGTTGCAATTTCATTGGATGATCCAAAATCTTCTCTTGTTAATGACATTGATGACGTGGAGAAGCATTTCCCTGTATGTATCATAAACTGTTCATCTTTACAACTCCTCTATCTCCCAGCACGGCATGTGATTGCTGTGGCATAGAAAATGAATGTTTTTTCTTTCTCATATTGTGTGCTACATATTATCATGCCTAACACATGAGCCTTGGTTAGATAATGCTATGTGATCAATTTTTATTTCAATATAAATCGCCCAGTCCAAAGATTGGGCTGCCATCAATTGGGCCAGACTTGACTGCTTTAATTATAAGCTGAGTGACCGAGCAATTGAATGATTCCTTATCATAAAACAAGTCAAATCCAATATCCCTTGCCATAATACCCATCAATATCATGCACTAAGCCCAGTGGGTTGTCTTTTTTTGAATTCAGTTGATATAAGAAACTATTATATAGATAACGAGTAGGTGAGTGATGGCCTATTTTTTAGCCACGTGATCACATATGATCCAACGTGCACTTCGCAAAATCATGCCTGAGGCGGATGATTTATGAATCAAATTTTCATGAATATTTGAAAAGGAGAGTGATAACCAAAAAGAGATCATGCTTTACAAGAAGAAACCGTGACTTGTAAATTCAAGAGCGTATGAACATCATATCTCAAATTCATGAAGAAAACAACACTTAGATCCTTTTTCCAAGAGGAACGACATGGATCCCTTGAATCTAAAGCAATAGAGCACTTTTATGAAGGTTACCGATTCTAGTACTACTGTCACCCAAGCATGATCAAATGCCGAGTTTTGATGGGATCTGGTGCAGGACATATGAACCGTTCAAATAATATTAACATTGATGTCAACTAATGATCTTGGGAGAAAAATTGCTAAGCGAAGGGATTGGGAAGGCATGAGATGGAGTGAACTAGTAAGGCTCAACTCCAGGTGCATATTGGCTAGGCATAGTAGTGCAAAAAATGCACAAGACGCCAAACTCAATAAAAAATAAATATATGAATATTGCACTCTCCCATTTTGCCAGAGCGCATCATGCTCCATTACTTTCAACCGAACATAAGGTTAGATTAGCGTGGGAAGGAATCCTGATTTTGACCTATATTTGACTGAACGTAATGGGAGTGTAGTCTAATACATTAGAACAGGGAATGTCCTAGAATTTTGTGTATTTGTTTACTGTTTGTTCACTGCATAGAATGAAGTCATATTGTCAGATGATTGTGTTATATTGTTACAAATACTTCTAAGATTTGTGCCCTTTGCGAAGTCTCCTAACAAACAGTCATCAACAGGGCACTCTAACAGCTATCAGGGACTGGTTTAGAGACTACAAGAAACCAGATGGGAAACCTGCCAACAAGTTTGGGTTGGGTAACAAGGCAGCGAACAAGGTACTCTTCCCAATTGTATTTGTTATTGTTGATGTACTTGGGAAACCATGTCACAGCACCATCCTTGATTATACACTCTATTAATATTGACTTTTCCTTGATAATACAAGAATAAGATGTTATCGCATGCAACACTGGTTTTCTCAGGGCCTTATGTTGTCCATCTTTCTTGACGAGGGGCAAATGCCCTGCTTTTGCCCTTTGAATTGCTCTTTGGTGGATTGGTATGCCAATGTAGGAATATGGTCAACATCTCTTCCAAGAATGTGATCCGTAGTGGAGTACTTGCACAACCACCAAGTTTTATGGTTTTGATTTGCTTAGTTATTTAAAGGGGGCAAAGGAATGGACCTGTTTTAAGTAATCAATACATTTCATGAATGTCATCTTATAATATTTTGAGGACATGAAAACAGCTATGCCTATGGGGTGGTTGTCATTATTTAGTGGGATGCATCATTCCTTGGTTATGCACTGGACTTTGGTGACCTGGTTAAAAACTGTTGGTCTGAGCAGAAGTTTAGCGGGTTGGGCAGCTTGTTATTGCTGCAAAATTGAAGCAGCTGAAGTCCAATCTGAAGGTTGGAATAAATATTTATTCGGAAATTTCATCACTGAAATCATGATTAGTTCAATGAAGCTGCTGATTAGCTCATGATCAGTCTGGAGGACTAGATCGGCGTGAAAGGGACCAGCAAGCTGCTGTCTCCAATGAAATTAGGCAACTGGTTGCTATTTGGAGAGATATCTCGGGGATAGAAATCTCATGCTTTGTTGCTGTAGGAAGGGTACAACTTGCGAGAATATGAATTATGAAGTTCTTTCATCAGCTTGCTAATGCACGTAGAAGATAAATAGCAAGAGTTATTTTTGAGATGGAAGATGGTATCATGGGAAAATGAGGAGATTGAGAAGGAAAAATTGTGATTTTTCAAGGGTGGAGGGTGTTAATTTCATGGTGTTGGAAGAGGATGACAGACACTGCTTGGAAGCTGATTTTTTTCTGAAACTGAAATCTTCAACTTAAGCTTCTTCAAGCAAAACTGGGAAATGGTCAAAGTTTGTGTTTTTAGGTTATTCTTGAGGAATCCCCGTGATTCTGCATATTAATCACTTCCATTATTGCCTAATTTTATCTCCTTAACTCAGAATATTTATCAATTCTTGTTTATATTTTGAAGAAAATAAGACACTGCATTCAGTTGATGGGGGTTCATAGGACAGGTGATTCTAACATGCAACTTATTTTTTTCAAGCAGGATTACGCTCTTAAGGTCATCACCGAAACAAATGAGTCATGGGCTAAGCTAGTCAAGCGATCTATTCCTGCCGGGGAGCTTTCACTTGTGTGAAGCTGAACTATATATATAAGATGAAGTGTCATTGCCTGTATTCTTATAGAGTTCTAAGAGCAAGTGCTGGTATTATTTAACTCTTCGATGTATTCTTGTTCCTTTGGATTTACCCATATTTTGTCACTCTGAAACAGCATTACTAGGAATAATAATTTAGCAGGACTATTGAGCTTAGACTGAGTTTTTCAATTAAAATCTCGGAATTTCACTTGCCAAAATCAACTGACAGTAGCCCGGTTGTGTACAAACAAATTCGGTATTGAAACTTGAGGGTGTCGCAATTGGCATTTAATACATGTGAATCTATACTTGATGTAGGTTTGAATCTCCCATTTCCATTTGCTTGTTATTATTAGCCTTGTAAACCCCCCAAAATAAAACATTAAGTTGTTTACAAAATGAAATTATTTCAACTCATATGGTAGTATCAATCTGATGTCCAAAAACTCTGTAAATGTAAAAAAAAATTAAAAATTTGTTCTAAAGTGTTTTTCTTTAAGGTTTGGGATGATGACTTAGTAGGTGTTTGGTTGTGACGCAAAACAATGAGCATTGCTGCTGGGCATGAAGCTTATGAGAATCATTTGGTTGCATTAACTTACTAACTCTTGAGCCTTTCCAAAACCAGAAATACAGACGTTGAGTTTGAAAGGGGTCTGGCTGTGTTCGTTAAGACAGCTATTGCAGGCCGAGGGTGTGTAGGTGCGACGTGCTGCTGGTTTGAACCCCTCTCTCTCTTGGTCCCACCAAACAAGATATGGTTCAGCCCGAAAAGGTGAATGCCCCTTCATTAGTTTTATATTCTATTAAAGTTTTTTTTTTTTTTTGGTAAGTAAGTAAATTGAATTTAAATTAAAAGAAAGTATAAAACGATATTCTAGCTCCAAATGTTTTGCCGACTTAGAGATAGAACATCGAGCTAGAGCATTCCTTGAGCACCACCATGACCTAAATCATGAAACCGAAGAAAGGACACAAAAAATCAGAACACCTAGATGAGCAACATCTAAACCGACCACAAGCAAAAGTGCAAATTGAATTGTCACCAATCCAAAATCAGGAACAAACAGCTGGAGAAAAAAAAACAGAAGCCAGCAACATAGTCCATGGCCTGGGTTACGCCAGAGAATGTGCAAAGCACCCACATCAATCTGCCGGGAACAACACCAGGGCACCGGCCCAATTGCATCTATTAAAGTTAGTCTTTGACGCCCTGAAAACATCCAATAGGGTGAAGGAGAGGATTAAGGCACAAAGATTGGAGTCATAAATAAATCTGCTAAAACAGCTACTTTGTGTAAAGAAATATGCCTGAGAAATCAGCATAAAATCAGAAAATGGGAGGCTTGGTAACGGCAAGCTCAGGCTTGTGTTGAACGTGTACGCCTAGAGCTTGCAACGTTGATCATGAGCCATTTGAGTTTAAAGGATTTCATGAGGTTGGACATGTTGAACCAATTTGAAGCTCAGGCTACAGCTTGCAATTCATTTCCTTGAATTGTTAAGAAAGAAATAGGAAGAACTATTTTTTAATGATCTTCTGCAATTCTTTACTTTCGGTTTGGCTTCTTAAGCCTCGTTGTTTTGGAGATACATGTGAAAGGCCATAAACTTGGCCCAGTAAACGGGGAAATACTCAGCCTCGGATGAATATTAATGCTATTTTGAAATAACACGATATGAAAAACTGGCGGCGAAAAATCAACAGCTGGAAGAGAAGATTATTTTCCCAATGACCGATGAAGTAGGCAAGGCTGAAAATCAACAATCCTTTCATCCTTCTTTTTTTTTTTCTCAATAATTTCACGTTGAACCGACTTGTGATTTCTCAGTTCAGAAAGGGTTTTGCTTACGGAAATTACAAGCAGAGTTAGCATGACTACAATAGTTTCTTTGTGGTCTGCGTACATTTACTTATTTGGGTCAACATTTAAACACAAATATTGGCAATATCACCTAAATGCGAAAATAATATTTGATGTTTCAAACATCAAAGATCATGAATTATCAGTGATCTCTCTCAATAATCATTAGTTTGATTCTTAGTCAGCTTCGGTCACAATCGTCTCAATTCTTTTTAGATGGTTGCACCCAACAAACCATTCGCCTCACTGTTCAAAAACCACACCCACCACACGGTGATCTTTACAAGCATTTTCCCAACAAATATAAAGGAAGCACAATTTCAAACGTTGAAGAATTCTTAGCCTTGACAAAATAGTTAGAATTTCACATCTGGTAGCTATTGAGAATTTAGGGAGGGTGCTCTATTCACAAAAGAAAACTATCTACAGCATGTTGGTCCCAGTTGGGCATATAGACCAGGTCCTAATTGGGAGTTATGGCACCGCGGATGAGACTGTTTCTTCTTCCATCTTTGGGCTGAGCAGAGGCACAGAGTTTACCTTCTCAACTTTGGATACATGATGGTCACTATCGTCAAAGAATTTGTCTGTGCTGCGTAAAAAGATCCCTGCCAGCAACACATGGGCGGTCATGATTGTCGCAGAAGTGAGGGGTGACAAAAGCAGACACAGAGGAAAGTTGAGAAAATTTGATAAGTAGGTTATAAATCATCTTCTTCTTCTATTCACGACAATGAAGGTCAACTCAACAAAATGGCCCGATAATCAGTATGTTTTCTTTGCAATTTTGCAAGGTTTAAGGCAGTATCCTCCTTTGGGAGGAGAGTATTCAAAACTTTCTTTAATACCTCACTCCATGTTTTCCGAGGACCAAGGCAGCATGGTGAAGGCATCGTAGCTCAAGCGTGTCGCTATTTTGAAACCCTACATGAGAATAAGTCCATCTCCACTGGGCTATGAGTAAAGCTAGAAAATTCTAGTTCATTTCCATTTTTTAATTATTTTGTATTTCTATTTTCTGATTACTTTAAGATCATTATTTTTTTTTCTGGTTGATTTAAGATTATAATCAGGTATTATTTTTGTACCTCTCTCTCTCTCTCTTTATTTGGTGTCATGCTGAGAAGATTTCTGGACCGCAGGATAAAGGAGAAATGAAAATTAAACCTAGCACTACACTAAATTGTGACTAGTGAGGTTTACGTTTACAATCAAAGAAACAATTCCGAAGGAGATGGACACCACTCCAGTGAACTCACTTAAAAGATTCAAGATAATTGATTTTTATAAAAGCATTTGGAGAAAAAATGCAGTAACCACAAGATCAAAACACAGTAATTTTCATTGGAAGAACTATTTTCAAGTGTATGCGGCTTACCACTGAACCATATTGCAGCTGCTAGAAACAGAATTGATGTTAGAATAAGGGCACTCTCCCTCCAGTTATTAATATGATCCTGCATGATACATCAAATTTACATTAATTAAAATAAGGATGCAACGTAGAATCAAAAAGGAGAAAGAATCATGACAAGCAGATCAGAATTTTAGGTGAGGAGAAAACTAGAGCTTCACCAGGCTGAGCTCCCCGTGCAGGTTACTAAACTCGATTGGCTAACCTCTTTCTTTTCGTTCTCTTTATAGTGAAAATGCAACAAGAAGCAGGAACTGAGTCCTAAAACTTGTAAAGGTTCAAAGAGGTGTCTCCTATTCAATTGTGGTGTCTTACTGCCTTTGTTTTGCAAGTGATCTGCTTACAAAAGCCCCTCCCCTGGTAGACTAGCTTTGGCATGTTGCACTCATGAGATCTGAAATTTAGGCTTTATTGAGTCTTCCCACATCCCAAACTTCACCCTCCTGTCTTATTCCTCTTAGGCTTGTAACCAGGAGCTACTATAAGTCCAAAGTTTAAAGTAATAACTGCTCGGATAAATCTAATGCTAAAAAAAAGGCACCATGACTTTGATAAATAATGTACACATCCCTCACAGGCACAAAGACATTCCTAATGAACAACGATATAAGCAGGGGATTGAATTGTGCAAACCTGAAGAACCCCAACAAGTGGTGAGGAAGGCACGTCGCCAAAGATGTGAATTGCAACAGTGGACATAGCCATAGACAGTGGTCTCAAACTTGGTTTAACACAATGAAGACATACATAATTTACAGGGGCCTGGAGAGGAAAACACTCGTTAGGGTGATATTATTTCTGAGCTCTTAACTTCAGTTCTTAGGCAGGCAAGAAACTTGATTTCAGACGGATTCAGTGTAAAATGATGAGCACAAGAATATTATTCAGGGGCATAAAGCATGTGAAACATGAATTATAGCTACTTCAAGTCCCTGATCAAACATAAATTAAATCAATAAAGGACAAACATTTCAAAGTTATGGGATATTGTTGAAGCATAATATACATTTCTCTGATGATTAAGGAACAATATTAACCCTAGCTCAGAACAAGATCTTGTTCTTTGTCCAGAAAGAGGACAAGAAGCCATTAAATCAGGACAGTTATATAGCCTTCCGACAATTCACCTATCCGTTAAACAAAGTGGCATATTAAACATATTCCTCCGAGTTATTTTCAAACAAATAGAAAATTAACTGGAATGCATCCCTCTTCATGTAAGAAGCATAAAATAATGTTAATCATACATGGATGGACCTTATTTAAGACCAGCTGAAGTAGCTTAAAATGCAAAACTTCAGGGCTTGATTCATGTTTTTCTTTTAATGATCATGCTTTATTTGAGCCAAATAGTCTCTTCTGATTACCTTGCCTCATAATTATTTCAATGATTAACAGTAATGCTTAATGGAAAGTTGATCATTCATTGAATATAAGGGATAAGCTATTGCAGGAGGCTTCCAGCATTGAGGGTTTTAGAAAAGATAAGATGTATATAGTTTTATCCCTACAATGCACGGAGATTGTTTCTGTAGTTAAATGCAAACCTATTAGCTTCAGGTCACAATTGAGCAACTTACTTCCATAATACCACAAGGTTGTTTCCGTGGTTTATTATTAGTGTTGCTCTAACAGTTGATTATTTGTTGGTTAGTTAAATAACATCAAACTACAAGTTGATGTGATCTTTTTTTCAGGACTAAGTCTACATAAATAATCTAGGACATATTCAGCGTCAAAATATTCCCTTTTAATTCAGTTGAAAATCCAGGGTACATGAGATGTTATTACATCTTGTAACAAAAAAGTCCACTTAAAACTAGTAGAAAGATTAAACAGCATGTGATTCTTTCCACAAATTTGAAAGAAGTCTAACATTCCTAGACTCAAAAAATATTTATAATTGCCAAAACCATTTGTAGGTTATTCAGAATGGAAGATGTAGTCTTGTCCACCATCCCTGAGGATAAAATATCTTACATACGCACTTTGCATTTTACTGGAAATCTTTCCTTCGTTATGCACATTTTGACATAAGTAACATGCAGAATTGAACGCAGTTTGGGCAATAGCACGGATGATAACTACCATCAACTTACTAGATTTGCCATTTTAACAAAAATAATCAAGGCCTTCTAACCTAAAATTTAGCAGTTGAATGACTGGTAAATCAGTTGGTAGAAGTACCAATTTTATGACTTCTTGAAATGGAAAATAAAGAAATCAAGCTTCTGATCTGTAGAAAATAAAATGTTGTTGATTTAATGTGATTTTAGAAGGCTGTGACACGAGTAGAATACCACATACAGAAAAAAAGCTAAACAGTTGCTTATACAAATGATTTTTGCATTAGTTCAAATCAATAGGCTCCTATGATGGATTCCAAAGCAAATTCCTGAATAACATTGGTTACTAGTGATACAAATACTAAAAAATCTCAAACATCACTAAATAAAACACCAAGATTCAGGAAGATACTCTATTGAGCATAACATTATGTTTTTGTGATATTTTTAGTGATTCTATAAGCAATCAAGGGCTGGAGTTCTGCTACGGGATGAAAGAAATCCAAAAGGGGCCAATAATGTTCCAGAAACATACCTGAGTGGCAAAGACTAGTAGTTCTCCAACCGAGAAAAAGATGAGGAAAGCTGTCATGCTCTTAAAGCAGAAGGCACTGAAGCAAAATATTGCACCAAAAAATGTTGCCACGGAGAGAAGCTGGAGATAGTCCAACAAAGAATTTGGTGAACATGAATATAAATGACAGTAAGGGGTCAACAAGAATTATTACAGATGATAAAGACCAATGACATTGTGTAAACCAGAGGGCAGATATTCATGCATGTCACAGTCAAATATGCAAAAAGTTCAAATCCGTTCTTTTGGCCAGGCACATCGCTTCAGGTCCTTCTTTGTATCACTCTGTTCTCTCTTTTTCCCCTCCTCCTACAAGGTTTAAGCCTTCAACCACCTTAGTTATCATCAGATCACCTATCTACAAGCATCACCAACACCAGCAAAATCACCACAAAAACACCCATAACCCACCATCCACGTCTCTTTGAATTTCAACCAGATCTGACAATGTGCCACCAAATATTTCGCCAATCTTTGCAAAACCAGCCAATCTATCAATTCTAAGACAACAACTAAATAGTGGGATGAACAAGAGGGAGGCCTAGTGAATGAGACTTTCTCATCGTGGGTTTCGGAAGGGTATGCAGCTTTACCCATTCACTGCAAAGAAGCTATTTCCGTCATTTGAACACATAATATCCAGGTCACGATGGAGTAATATTATTGCCACGTCAAAGCTCACCTTGCAAATAGTAGGATGAAGAAATAGAAAAGAAATTTCACAAAACTGGATCAAAAGAAACAAATGGGTCCCAATACTCGTGTCTGCAAAATCTCAAGTTTAATGAGATTCACAAAACAATTTTGAAATCAAGAATAATTGGAAAAATAGATTTCTAATAATATACCTATAGCAATGAAGATCAAGGAAACACAGGTTATTTTTGGTAAAACATATCAGTTAAAGTGCAACTTTGCTTACCTTGAAAGCATTGGAAATCGTTGAAGTCATGAAATCAAGGGTGATACCCCCTCCTATAGATCCAACAATCCCACATATCACCGTAATTGCACCAAAGATCAGATCTGCATCAGTCTAACGAAGTGCACAAGTGTTAGTTATTAGATCCCATGCCATTGTGTGTTCGTTTGAGCACATGTGGATATTCAGGCATTCCTTTCTGCTTGCTTGGAGCTACTCAGCATATGTAGGAGATGCATCTCTCAGTAACTTAGAAACAAAAGAAAAATCAACTACTAAGGAAAGCTAGCTCCCAGCTTACCATATGATAAATATTTTTACCAGCCTTTGGTCCCCAGTAGGAATACGCACCAATAACAAAGTTGTACGAAATGTAACCTGAAATGGAACAAAAACATTGATCAACAAGGAACTTCAAAACGCCACATAGTAGCTAGGTTACTGCAGACAGAGTATATGGCTGCACCATAATCAACTATCATTTTCTAAGTTTAGAAATTCAACCAGAAAATTTAGTAAAAATGTATGTTCATAAAACAGTAAAAGGATACTAAGCATAGCATCTTCCATTTATGTGTGTGTAGAGAGAGAGAGGGGGAGGGAGAGAGAGAGAATATTTAGAAAGGATGGAAAAAAAATTGGAGTACCTAGAACATTTACAACATAAACATTATCGAGCAAAAGCACTTTCATATCTTTTGCAAATCTTTCAAATTGATTTCCCTCAGGTACCTGGCCGTTTGACCTGCAAGATGTTCAAATTCAACCAAGTAAGCTTAAATTGCTTCATGAAAACAACATACAGAGAAGTAAACATGTATTTTAGTGGTCTTCAAAATCTATCAAGACTTTATACTAGTTGTCTCCACTTCCATACAGAGTAACATGATTAGCAAAATTATAGAAAATATGCAAAGGGAAGTGATCCTTACTCGGAAACTCTATTCAGGCTTTCATTGCGGACCATATCATTTGCCAATAATTCACTGCCATCAACATTGGAAACATCTGAGTCCACAAGTGTCCAAGTCAGTTGATCATACCAGGAAACAAAAATCTCTATCAATACTGGAAAAAAAATTTAGAAACTTATACTCATTTTCACCATCAGCAGTGACATTCTATAAATCATATTTACAGACTCAATTTCCTGAGAACTTACTCATAATAATATAACAAGAAAACAAATGCATGTTGATCCAATGAACAACCTTTATTCCTTTCTAAATAAAATGAGTCTACATTTCATCATCAGCAGGTGCATTAATGGACTACAAACCTCATTTAGCCACATGAGTCTGGCAAAGGTTAAGGAATGCGAGGTTGGCAAAATAGCGTCATTGTGTGCAGGGATCAATATAGCATTTTGATGCCATTAGAAGAGTACACTACAAGCCAAAAGAATGGTTCAAATCTGGAAAACTGGGATTTCTGGTTGAAAGTCAAGCACTACTCAATAGAATGTGAAAATTCAAATGCATTACATGTCATTACAGTTCGAGCTGGAATTTCCTAAGCTCTTGCATAAATTAATTAATAAATTATTATGACATCAAAACTCCACTACAGCTAAACATGGCTATAAAATGGACAAATCAGCTAGTCACATAGCCCAGCCATTGCGCATGAAAATCTTGCGGAAGAATTGCAGTACAATAACAGTATACAGCTGCTTCAGATACAAGAGGAACTGTACAGCACCTGATGCATCAGCAACAAAAGTCTCAACTGAAGTCAGCATGTTTTTGGATCCAGCGGGAGAAAGTCCTGATTAATAGAAAAAAATAATAAGTAGCAATAGCATGTTTTTTGAAGTGAAGAACATTTCCAAGAAAGGTGGATTGTGCACCTTTTAACTGCAACGGTTTCACAAGAAAACCAAAAATAGCAAATGGAAGCATCAAGAGTGCCTCCATCCAAAAAGCCCAACGCCATTTAAGATGGCTTCCAACCTAAGATTAAACAAAGATTATCATACAGTTTGAGAAAAGAAACCAATCAGAAATGATAGCATGAGAAGCACAAACAAAGGGTGAAGGTGGCAGGTAGTGGTGCTTATAATTCAATTTGGATTGATTTTTAAAGTAAATGCCGCATGAGTATAGAGGTTGATCTTGAAGTACATAAACACAGTTGACAGTCTTACCACAAATCACTGTTCGTAGAGATTAGATTACAGAGAGATAAAATTAGTTTTCACGTATAGGGATGTCTCCAAGAAATTGAAAATTGAATTTCAAAAGCTTCAAGTGGCCTGCCATCTCGCTTGCGTTGTTGAGGAAATATAGGATATACCCCACCACAAGCTTAAACAGAATGTTGGGAGAAATGGCCAAAGCCTAATCCCTAGGCTATAATGTCAGCAATTTGCGAAGCTGTGGAGATCAAGCCAGTAACCTACTCAGGAACAAAATGCATAGCCAACTCAACATGTTTTTCATGAACACGATGAACCACATTAGCATAGACATAAAGTGAAGATATTAGGAAAAGAGAGAGAGAGAGAGAACAAAAAAAAAAAAGAGCCATTCATGGTATATTGTTCACTAGCAAGAGCAAAAGGGGATGATGGTGGAATGAGGTGGGCATGCGAGAGGTGGGGATCAATTAAATCCTTCCCTGCATGATTACCTAAAAGAAGGTACCACATTGTGCTATCCTTCACAATAAAATAATTAGGATGAATTCAGATGAGAGATTATTATCAAGGGCAAATTTAGACACAATAAATTGTCACTAAATGAAGGAATGTGAAATATCTTTGGGAAAAGGTGGTGAGTAGGACAAGGGGAGGTAGAACTAATATAAGTTATGGGTTAGGTTTAGCCATACTAGATACAGTAACCTGATCACCACAATTATATTGAGAATTAATAATAAGATAGCTCAATTTAATATCATACGGTTTGTCAAGTATGGTGAGGCATGCCTTCATTAAACGGAATATCTAGTGGTCTATAGCACTGGGGAGCCTCATAATTGTAAATGGGTTGAGAAGCGTAGCAGTTGCCATTTAAGCGTTGACTTGGTGTTAAGAACCTTGTTAACTGCAATTGAAAGGTCTACTATAAGCCACTTGCCAATACCTTGATCCTTGTAGATATTGCCCATACAACAGCAAGGAGACCTCTAACAGACTCCAAATACTAAAATAAACTGGAATCATAACTAGAATAAGATATATTAACCACTAGTAAACAAGAAAAAACACACAATTAGCCAATCAATTATGCAAATGTCAGTCGACATATAATGATATTGGACCCCCCAATATCGATAATTTCCAATACTCAGGCAATATTTCAATATGTTACCATATCGACAATATATTACGATATATGGACTAATATGGCCGATACAACCAATATATCAATCAATATGGCTCTATTAGTTTATAATTTTTAGATTTTTTTCCCTTTCAATATATTCAATACTGACACATATTGTTCAATATATTTGATATTAATACAGCTGTGACCGATACCGGTACCGATATTTTCATCCATTAAACCAAACAATGGGTTACCCTAGATGCCATATCATGATATGATACTACTATTAACCCCATAATGAAACATCAAAAGCCATGGAGGAATCTGCTACAGAAGCACTACTGTACACACTACAATAATGCTCAATTTGTTGCTACTGCACAATTTGGATATAAACTGTGCCAAAACAAAAATATGAGACTACTATTATTGTATTTATCAAACATGGTAGATAGAAGAGAGAGCCGTTGAATTTGACTTAATTACTGAGAAAAAAGAAAGAAGAAGAAGAAGACATTAGGTCACGGTGCAACCAGGCATTTAGCCAATTGCAATAACATGAATAAACTCACCAGTCCTCCATAAATATAGCCAATTGCATAGCCGGTTGGTATACACATGTAAAAGACTCCAAGCCATGCTGTTTTCTGCACAGTGGGAGTGCAATCAATGACTATGCAGTTAAATATTTTTTCTTGTAATAAATGAGATATTTTTTATTTTTCTAATGATAAAAGATAAATTTATGAAAAGGTGCCAAGTGGCACCAAAATAGAACAGTACAAAATGTAATACGAAACCATAACCCAATCACCAAAAAGCCATTAATAGCACAAAAAACCAAAAAAAGATCCCTACTAGAATTCAAAACCCAAAAACCATCACAAATAAAAGATAATCCGTGACTATTAACCACAAAGCCGACAATGAGAGTTGGTAACATCCCTCCCTAACAGCTGACAGAACAAAGATTGATTCTGGCTCAATCCATTGTTTTTGAGCCCCCGAATTTTGCTAATAACTGGTATTTTGACAAACCAATTAGTCCTTAATCCTCCTCAGGTGCATCCTCAACTTTCGGTGAAGTCAAGAGCAACTGATCCCATTGACCGACATCAGAAACTGACGTAGGGAGGAGGGGAAAAGTGAAGAGAAAAACAATAGATGGGTAAAGACAAGAACAAAGTTTAGAAGGGTAGAGACAAGAATGAGAAGACGCCAAGGGAGAGAGGGGAAAGGAAGTCACAATTACTCAATTGCAATTAATTTCTCAAAACTTTCATTCATCAATTATCAATCATCAATGCTATCATCCATACAATAGAAGTAAGATTCTTATATAGAGAACCCGAACCCTATACAAAGTTGGAAAGAAATATAATTTCCTAACTAAAATATGACTTAAATTCCTAAAAGAAAAGAAAATCTTAATCAAATAAAAGCAAATCAAAGAAAAGAAAATTTTAATCAAATTAAATAAAATCGCAGTATAATAAAATCAAATCAAATCAAAGTGAATCAAAGTAAACTTTTCTAATTTGGTATAGTTTAGATATCCGCATCAATTCTCCCTGAGTGGCTGAAACTCGACCCCGTCAGTAAAACTTTTGTGGTGAACTTTCTAACCGCAAGCGGAGCAGCGGTGCAAGCGGTCACCAATGTTGATAGACACGTGAGAGGAGAGCTGAAATTAAACCGAGCTGCCATTGTCATCTAAAGGAACAGAGACATTTGGTCTAGAGATGTGCAATCAAGAAAATATTAATCAAATAAAAGCAAATCAATGAAAATAAAATCTTAATCAAATAAAATCAAATTAAATAAAATCGCAATATAATAAATTCAAATAAAATCGCAATCTTTCAAATAAAATAAAATTAAAGGGAATCAAAGTAAATCTTTTCTAATTTGGTATAATTTAGATGTCCGCATCAGAAACACTTCTAAGTTTGGACTTCCCTATTCTACCAAGATCTTTCCCCGTCATCACCAAATACCATCCATGGTAACTCCTCTTAACTAATTTCACCCAAGCAAACCTCATGCTCCAGCGTCAAGGAATTGGATCCTGAGACAAAAGTATAAATATCAACCATCAAGCCTACAAGTACTCCCAAACTTATAGATTAAGAAAATTCACCAGTGTTGCTGAAACAGCTTTTGAAAAAAGCTATAAAGTGGATCTCCTTCAAAAAATAGTTCCAATAGAAAACTAATTGAGGTTCTCTATAAGTTGCTCTGTTTTCTAAGCATCGAATCAATTAAGAAAATTTTCAAGAGCACTCCAAGAGATAAATAAAAATGCTTTAAAAAATACATTTCCAATAATAGCAGTGGACTGCTCTCCTATTACTGCACTGATGCTTTCATTGAGCTATTCGAGCAGATAAAACAAGAAAAGAAGGCTCATAATTGCTTCAAGTGTTGATTTTATCATAGCATACTTGGGTTAGAGACATGACACTTTTACAAATGTGACACTTGAAATCTTCTAACTGCTGGGAAAGTCTACATTATTTCAGAAAAAAATACACGTTTGTAACCTTGACAAAAGCACATGTTTGACATTCATACCCAAGTTCTAGTAACATAGAATAGCTCCTTTAAACTTTTCCTGAAGCACAAGTATTGGAAACCAGTTTCCTTCTCTCTTTGTTCTCCCTTGGGGAAACATCCAAGTCTTAAAACAGAAATTCATCGTGTCAACTCATCATAGAAAGAGACTCGTCTCACCAGTGAGCCACTTCAGTATTTGCTCAAGAGAACTATAAATATTCCACCATCTACTTCTGCAAACAGAGGCCCTGCCTCCCAGCTCCCCACAATTTGATAAAACGAAAGCACCGTCGGTGAACATGAAAATGTCTGCTAAGACTAACGGCAACACCACAATGAAGATTCCTCACGAGAAGTGGTAGTCTATTGTTAAACACAAAGCTTATGAACCTGAAATTGGTCATTGGATGGCAAATATAGATGTTCCAGTGCATGAATGTAACATTTCCCACAAGGAAGAGTGGGTTCCAACTCTGAATAGCACAGTATGCAAGTTTTCTTTACAGTACAAAAGGAAAAAGAAGCATGACGCCCCCAAGGCAGTTCTCTGTATTGCAGACAATTACATTTTGTTTTCCCATAAGAAAATATCTGTATTGCATAACAACCCCAAGGCAGTGTCACTCCAAATACAGAAAAAGGTACACCCTCATCCAGAAAATCAACCAAAAGGCCATGAAATAATCCACAAACTACCAAAAACATTCAAAAACTTGACGTTTTCCATAATTTGCATTCCATTCAAGCCTTCTAAGTTCTCCATCTTACCTTCCACTCTTTTTAGCCGCAACTATGACCCTTGAAATCCTCCAGCCCTCTAATTTCAATCATCAATGTCTTCAAAAGGTTTCGTCACTTCATCTTCATTAATTGAGAAGGTCAACACCCATACCTTGTCAATCCCACAATTTGATTTAGCACTCCTCCTGAACTGTAACCAGGTTGATTCTGGAACTGTTCAAACTTCATTCAGTTGGGCAGACACAACATAAACTTGCCCAACTTACAACCTTAAACACACTCTCCATCAGACCCACTCCAATCATCATCCAGGCCTGGAATAAAGATCACTGCTAACAAGCAGAGCTACTGAGAACACCTCCAAATTTCTCCTTAATTAAACTAAAGGCTACGGGTCTAAAGGCTTAGAAACTGCAGCAAATGAATAGCAAACAAGTTCTTTGTCCTCAGGCACAGGAGGCACTAGACTAGAATATGACACAAAAGCACACAATGTTCTGATTTCCTAAAAAAATAATTTTCTAAGGTTGTAAATCAGAAAGACTGAAATCAAAGGAGGATAAAATACTAACAAAGGATTCAACTTCTCATTCCTGCTTCAAGAATTTTAAAAAAATTCTAAGCATCTCCAAATTCTAGTTTCTTTTTCCTTTGTGCTGTAAACGAAACTCGTTGGGCTGTCTCCAAGGGACTCTGCAGATATGATGCATTATATTAATGCCAGATCCAGTACATGTAAACTCCCAGGGGGGAAAAGAAGGCAGGATACTGCTACATATTCTACATAGTACTGCATTCGCTCCTATGCCATGAACACACTAGGATGCAATGGACAATTTGTCACACTACGAAGAGTGGGGCCAATTATGATAGATGTAAAGAGAGCATTTTAATAAATAATTATGGGAACAAATCACCATGATGTGTCACAAGGATCTAAAATTGTAACAGAAATCCGAGCACAAAATGGCGGGAAATACTTTGTGGAAAATATTGAAACCCAAAATCTGTGCTACAATCGCTGGAAGTGGCTCCATAATAGTGCCATCATGAGGAATCCTAAATAGGCTTAAGTTTTAAGCATGGTCCGTAAAAGGGGGAAACTACCTGGGCAGCAGGGGCATTGTCATCAATGAATGGGGCTGCAAGGCTGATAAAAGAAGCCTCACCTACACCAACCAGCCTAGGAACATAAAAAATAGTATCAGTAATCAAACAGATGGACGAAACAACTGTTGGAGCACCTGTTTAGATTACACTTACATGCGAAAGATTGCAATGGACCAGAAATTGAATGAGAAACCACAGCCAGCTGTAGCAATAGTCCAAACTGACAATCCAACTCCAATAAGCCTAAATGGATTGACACTGGAAAGAACAAGAAGTCAGCCTAATTTCCATTATATGTTAACACTTGTGTATCATGTAGTTTCATAAAGAGGAATGGCCTAGCGCACAGACTTGCCACTTTGCAGGCTATAAGGAATCAAATCTATGCAACATTACCCAACATTGCTAGTTTTAATGAGCAAAGCTTTCTAACTCCTACTCCTATTCCGAGTCTTCCATTAAGAGTGTACGAAAGTTTGGAGCAAAGTGCATAGCTGGCTTGTTAAAGCATGGAAGATATCCAAAAAGCACACTCATCTCATTTCCTATTGCTCCACATTTGTTTTTCGTGGCAGGCTCCATATCCAAGGAGGCAAAGAAGTTAAAAATTTTCCTTTGAAGCCATCTGATTCATATAAATATCTACGCTTCAAATACAAGAAGATTTGAAGCTACCTATTTTACTGGCAGACGGTTTAGCAAAAATCTCACCAGACATACTGCTCTCCTGCTATGACAGTCTACTTAAGCAACAATTTTAACAATGCACACAGACAATTAGTTCATAATGCTTTCACAAGGACTTATAGTTTACCTTTCAGTATAATGGATAAAATATGGAATAAAAGTATTAGAAAATTTAATGTTTTAGCAGGTTGGGTAAGAAAGTTCAACTGGGAGAGAAGATTTGCAACTGTGAAGCAGGAAAGAAAGAAAGAGAGACAAGCCTGCAACTTTTAAAGGAAAGCAACAATTTTAGCAATGCACATAGACAATTAGTTCATAATGCTTGTACAAGGACTGACAGTTTCCTCTTCTGCATAAAGGATTAAATATGGAATAAAAGTATTAGAAAATTTAATGTTGTAGCAGGTTGGGTAAGAAGGTTAAACTGGGAGAGAAGATTAGCAACAGTGAAGCAGGAAAGAAAGAGAGACAAGCCAGCAACTTTTAAAGGAAAGCAACAGTTTTAACAATGCACACAGACAAGTAGTTCACAATGCTTGTACAGGGACTTGTAGTTTCCACTTCTGTATAATGGATTAAATATGGAATAAAAGTGTTAGAAATTTTAGCAGGTTGGGTAAGAAGGTTAAACTGGGAGAGAAGATCAGCAACAGTGAAGCATGATAGAAAGAGAGACAAGCCTGCAATTTTTAAAGGGTTGTCACTGTGGTTTCTCTATAAGTCGTAGTTGGGGAGAATCACAAGAGGATGTATCTCACAAACTTCATTTTGGTACAGCTATCTGTATGGTTCTTGACTTTGACAATATCAAAGAAATGCCACAGAAAGATGCAAGGGACCATTTATTTTTCTACAGAAAATATATGATTTCGGAATGGTCAGAAACTTAATAGGATATATGCAGGCAGAGTAATGTAATATTTTAGCATTTCTTAATGAATCCTCAATGCAGTTGTAGAGGAAACATGCTTCTTTGATGAAATGTTTTGGGTTTCTCCATTTTTGGCAGTTCTACCAGCAGTTAGGAGTGCAACCCCAGCAGAAAAAGATAAGAGTGCCTAGCTTTTTTGGATTTTTTTTTTCCATGATTAAGTTTTAGAGTGACGAGTATTGTGTTTCATATCTTTCTGGGGATAGCTTTGTGCCAGTGATTTTGGTGTTAGAAAGCTTTTGGCTATGGGTTCAGGATTTCTAGAACACCTAAAAGGGAAAGAATTTTTCTTTGATAGAAATCATTTACTGTAGAGAATTTAAGGTAAGACAAAATGACCTTCAAATGGTGCTTATCAATTTAGAGAAAGCATACAATTTAATTCAGGAGTAATATGGAAAATTAAGAAGAAAAAGGGAGTTTCCATTGCATATTTCCAAGTCATAAATGATTTGCACAATGGAGTAGTGACTTGTGTAAGGACACACAAAGTTAGACCAAGTTTTTTCCAGTTATATACATGGTTTATACCAATGGTCAATTCTATTCTCATGCCTAATTTCCTTGGCTATGGATGAATCTGCCGAACAAAATGATGTGCCTTAAAACATGCTTTTTTCAAATGACATAATTTTGATGGAAAAAACAGCAAATGACATTAACACTAAGTTGGAGGCTTGGAGAGAGGCTTTTGAAGCTAAAGATTTTAGAGTTAGTAAAGGAGTGGCTAAACATATGCAATGTAAGTTTAGAAACAACCAAAAAGTAGAAAATGGGAAGATAAGGATAAGGACTAGAGGCCTATCAAAGAAGAATTATTTCAAATATCTTAAAAGTAATATTTCAAAAACATGAGCCAATCAATGATGATATTATTCATCACATTATAGCAGGTTGGATGAAGAAGAGAAGTTCTTCAAAGGCCATTAAGATAATGCCATTTGAACATAAAAGAAAATAGTATAAGATCATTATTAGGCCAATCACAATGTATGGAGCGAACTGTTGGGCAATTCGATACAAATATGTGCAAATAATGGCAATGACAGATGTAAAAACGTTGAGATGGAAGCATGACCATTCAAGAACAAATAGGATTCGAACGGTATTGTATGAAAGAGTATAGAAGAAAATGAGAGAATAAGTGTTTGAAGTTTTTGGTCATAAAAAAAAAAAAAAGAAAGCTTAATGCATCTGTAAGGAGATATGAGAACTTAAATGAGGTTCATTATCGAAGGGGTAGAAGAAGACAGAGGAAGAATTTGAGGAAAAATATCAAGCATAATCTCACACATTTGGATCTAGAAGAGTATGAGGTCTACAACACAACTAAATGGAGTCGGATATTCCATTTAGCCAAACCCAATAAGTGGAAAAGGCTTAGTTTGGATTGGTTAAAATATCGTTATCTACCTCTCAAACATGAAGAATTTAATGTAGCAATCCATATGATTTAAATGTAGGTTATCTTTGACCACAGTGGTAGGATAGGCTTCATGATCTGTTTTTCATATTGTGGATGGAAAAGGACTGATTTGAAGGAAAAAAGAAAAAACCATGAAATATATATCAAGTACCAAAGGGGACAGCTTTTATATTGTTTCATACTTTCTGCAACAGCATAATGTTCTGAAAATTGTTTCACCTTCATTTCAGCCCACGCCATTGATTGTGTATTCTATATTCATTACATAAGTTGAACTTCTCAAAATTTAAAGAGGCAAGTTTACAATCTAAAATACTACCGGTTTTAGGATGTTATAAGCTATCATTTAGCCTGAAAACCAATGATACCATATAAAAATACACATTGAAACAGTTTTTCCTCTTCAATCTTGGATCAAATATTGTAAATAATTTGTCAACAAATCTGAATCAGTAGATACATAAGCAATGAAATAATATTCACCTCTTCGCTAATGAAGCAAATATCGGGGAAGCCACTAGCAGTCCGACCATGAAAGCAGAAGATAATACACCATCTTCAAAATTGCTTAAGTTGAATTCCCCCCTTAAATGGAATAAAAGTATAGAAGTCATCCCGAGAAGAAGGGAACTAAAAAAATTGATGGCATAAGATGACTAAAAAATGTGATACAGACTAATTACAGGATGGAAAATCAGAAGCAACAATCTGTAGAATGTGTATTGAATATAAATAAGTAAATAGTTAAATGATGAATAGCTCTCTCTCCCAAACAGACAGGCATTCATGCACACGCATACAAGCACCAACAACTCTATACAGGGACATAGTGAATTATTTTCTCAGTTTTCTACGAAACAGCATCCACGATGAAAACTGTGAGAATAGTAAAATTAATAAAATTAGTGTCTCGTGCAAAAACAGGAAAAGAAAAATGTATGATTGTCATAGGAGTACTTATCTGCACTGTTTTGGGCCTCATGAAAATGAAAGAAAATAAATAACTATGGCCCTGCGAAGATATTGAGTTACTTGGGTTATAACAGCAAGAAATATATTTTCTCAAGTTCACATTTTTTTTTCAAGTGAAATGGATGATCTTCGAACTATTATCAAGTTCAGAATCAATATAATCTTAAACTATCTATATTTTTTGGGGATGTCCCAAAAAGTCAAGAAAAAAAAATCTAATGCATTCTCAGATTTTTAATATTTCCTTTTTTATTCTCAACTTTTATTGCTGATTAAATTATTAACTTCTATTTTTATACCAAATTTATCTAAGCAAAAAAATTGCTAAATTTATCACATTTTAGTATCACGTGATATAAAAAAATCCAAATTGACAGTAAATTGATTTTTTTGTATATTTTTTAAAGTCTTTCAGCATCATATGGCTGCGAAAAAAATGGCTTCAAAGGTTGTCTATCTCACATGAAATTACCCAGTATCAATTTAGAATAACATTAAAACAATAAAATTCAAAACAAAGTTAAGATCAAGAAAAAGTTCAGAATATATTTGACATTTTTCTGAAAAATGAATCCATCAGACATTTTCCATGATGCAACAAAGGAAAAATAGAGTGGCATAAGAAAATTCATCTTTATGGCATTAATATAGTACAATTCAACTCAGAGACAATCCGTTGGATACAGTTTAACACACTTATCTATCAATAACTAAATCACGGCAGCATCTGCTCATCTATAAACTTATAGCAATAGCTTGTAAGTGTGGTTCTTTGTTACACACGTCCAAACAATCAACCATGACCAACAATGTGTCTATTGTTGCATATTTAATCAATAAGACAGATTTGCATGTATTAGACAACATCAAATCTCCCGTTCCATATACTTGCGTGCTATCTATGTCTACATCTGTGCAACGTCGATGATAATTGAAAGAGGATATGTCTTCTATCAGTGCACCCATGGAAATTTGCAAGACTAGGGCATATAAAATCATAACCGATTCCATCCGAGATTCACATAAAAGTAACCAACTAATGGAGCAGGGCTGCTGGCTTCAATCCCAACAAGACAGCCCCAACCTGCCATATCCTAAATATGTAATGGCATAATCCCCAAGCTCGTGATTGTTAGACTAAAATTGATCTTCCATATTAAACATCCATCACATGGAGACCGAATGTGAAAATAAATTAAGGATCAAAAACTAACCTCCCGCCATTGATATTAATTGCAATAGTTTGAATTTTTGTAAAATCCCCACTTAATTGAGTTTTCCAAGCCTTAATACTCTTCATTAATGGTGTTTATTCTGAGTATTAGACATAGGGACCCAAACCAAGCACCACATATATATAGACATTTTTCATCAAAGTGTCTCGGGATAGTTACCATCCAAGAGGAAATGGGTGAAAGTGGTTACTCCAAAACAGGGAAACATGGGCCACTTTCTATTGATTTTGTTTTATTTTTTGTGATGAAAAATTAACATTTTCCCACTTGATCTATATTCCACTTAATATGATAACCAAAACCCATCTTTCCACATTCTTAAGAAACAAATATATGAATCATGGTGATAGGTTCTCATAAATGAGTAGTATCTTCCATGTACTATAATGTATTATATTTCTTAAGATATTAACCAAATAAGGTAACACTACTTAATAAATAAACCTTATATTTATT
>JAODPA010071336.1:0-30956 GCA_025585075.1 Nepenthes mirabilis | reverse complement strand
CTGTATGAAGTATGCTTTTGATGACTAAAATGCATGTTTAAAGGAAATTCTGTTATGCATGATGTGGGATTTCTGTTATGATTTACTGCCAATGATTATGAATTTTTGTCTAAAGCATGATTACAGAAAGAAAATTTAGCCTTAAGAAGAAACATGAAATTTTGCTACTGAAATCTGCATTCTGTTTCCAAGATAAAAGACCTCCTGCAAATGTATTCTGTTTCCTTGATAATTGACCTCCGGCAGATATTCATTGCCTCGATAAATTGTAAGCAAAAAGAACCTCCGGCAATTTACTGTTTCGTTAAAAATATTAAGACCTCCGGAAATTTCTGTTTCTCTGATTTACTGTTTCGTTAAGTATTAAGACCTCCGGAAATTTTAACGTAAAAAGGTCTCCGACAAATTCTTACTGTTCGCTAAAAGACCTCCGGAAAATGTTTACTGTTTCTCTGAATTATATGAAAAGACCTCCGGAAGGAGTTCAGAAATGATCTCCGGCATTTTGAACCCGAATTTGTACGTAAAGCCTCCGGCATTTTAAAGTGTCGAATTTCATTCCTGCAATTGTTGCACTCCGGATTTTTATGAAGTTTCACTCCGGTAGTTGAACGCTCCGGATTCTTGAAGAAATACACTCCGGTATTCGATGCCTCCGAATTTCGGAAATGCCCTCCGGCCTTTAAGCATTCCGGTTTTCAAGTAATGCACTCCGGCATTTTAGCAGTTCGAATTCCACCCGGCAATTGAGCACTCCGAATTGTACGGAATTTCACTCCGGCATTTTGGTATCCAAATTTTATGAAAACGCAATCCGGTTTTCCATACTTCGAATTTGAATTACGGCTTCCAAATAGATCCGTCCGTTTTAAGAAAAGCACTCCGGTTTTGAGTAAGAAAGGCACTCCGTTTCCTTTAATGAAAAGAACTTCGGATTTTGTACTCCGTCCTTTATGAACTCCGGCTCTGTAATAAAAGAACTCCGGCAATAAGAAACGAACTCCGGTTTTTGGACCAACGAAAATGAATTCCGGGTTTTGACTAAATAAGAGAAGAACTCCGGTTTTAGAATTTCACTCCGGAAAATTTAACAAACGAGACTCTTCTCTTTTTATGGAATAAGAACTTCGGATTTTGCTTTGAAAGATGAACTTCGACTTTTGATAAGATGATATGGACTTCAATGAATGAAGTAAAGAACAAGACTATGAAAATACATGGATTATGGACAGCAGGTGGAACTCTTCCGACTTTTGATATATGATGATTGGCCAATAAAGAACACGAACCAAGAACCGAGTTCCCATTAAACTTGCTGTTAAAGATGGATGAAGGATATTGGAGTGACACACAAGGATGCCTCCTGGGCCACGGGAGGGGACCTTTCGGTGGCATAAGAACTATGGACTATGGCCCCGTATGCCGGGTTAAAGGCATTACCTCCCGCCCCGGGGAGCATAATGAGGGGACACGGTATAAGAACTATGGACTATGGCCCCGTATGCCGGGTTAAAGGCATTACCTCCCGCCCCGGGGAGCATAATGAGGGGACACGGCATAAGAACTATGGACTATGGCCCCGTATGCCGGGTTAAAGGCATTACCTCCCGCCCCGGGGAGCATAATGAGGGGACACGGCTTTAGGTTGTGGGGTAGCACACAACCCGTCCTCGATGCTGTCCGCTCCCGTCCGGTCCCTAAAGATGTTATGAATTCCGAATGATTTTGAGAAAATTTCTGAAGACATGATGAAAAGAATAAGAACTGAAGAAGAAACGTTATGATAATTTTCTCATGCTATGCTATATATTTTGATGAAATTATATGTATGCTTATGTTTTCTGCATATGAGTATCCTGCTGGGCTTTGTAAGCTCATTCTTGCAACTTTTCAGATGGCAAGCTTATGGAGGACGAAGTTGAGTAGAATCCTATGGTGTAGCTGAATGTTTAAGCTGGCAGGAGCAGAATTTTGGAGTTTTGTTTATTTTGTTTTGAGGAAACTTGTAATATTGATTCCGCTGCTTATGATTGTTAGAATGTTTCCATGATACTTTGGGATTTATGAAATTATAAATCTTTAGAATGCATCTCAGGTTTGAATGAAGAAAAGAGAAGAAAAATTTTTATGTTCACCTTTATATCTTTTATCATTTTGTAAGGACTTTGAAAATTGACGACGGCTTTTGTTGGTAATAAAAGTCGGGTCGTCACAGTCCAGGTGAACAAGCTCCTAACTTTTTTATCCAGACTTAAGTACTACGAAACTTATGTTTATACTCATGTGTGAAATATGGGACATAAGAGGTCCAGATGATGTGAAGATCAAAAGATGAGAATGGCATTTGATCATAAGATGCCCTTTTTGTATTAAGGGACCTTGTACTTATTGGAGCACGGAGGCCATTATTCAAGGCTATTAATGCACGTTCTCTTGCGAAGTTATTGGCTGTTCGCCATTCTAATTGGTTGCTATATTTGACTATTGGGATGCACGTTTGTGATCAAGATTTTTTGTGAACTACTTCAAATTGTGAGATTATATAAATACTAATTATCATACTCACTGATGAGTCATTATTAAAAAATCTAGAATTTGGCTATATGTAAAAGATTGGCTATCTACTTTGGCAATCCACTCCTCCTTGGCTTGTCTCTCATGATTTGACTTTGTTGGTTTGCCCCAGTATAATCATATTCAGATTCTTTCAGTTGTTCAACAATACGATCATCTGACCTATCTCTGAAGCCTTTGAGTTTGGCTCAATTGATAGAGATCCAGTCACCGGATTGGGTGGACAACAAATTGGTATTCCATCAATCTGAACACCCATTATCTCAATCTCAACTTGGATCAATAAGTTTGAATCAGTTTGAATTTTAGCTTGACACATCATATTAAATCTCAATTAATTTTCATTTGGGCCTTTAGCTTTCTACCACCAAAAGGTTTATAGTAGGCTAATAGCAAAACGAAATTGGGTTGAGACCTTGAATGGACGTCTATCATTGCTGTAATGTAATGTACCCAATTTTTGAAACAGTTGCCTAGGAAATTCGCACTTCGTGTGAAATCAAATGCTGGAATTGCAAAGTAAAATCTGAACGGAGAAAATGAATTGCCTGATACTGAAAATTGACGTTTTCGGCTTGAGTGAAAACTGCATAAGAGGAGGGAAATATTATTGTCTATAAAAAGAAAATTACAATAAGTGAAACTCTCAAATATTACCTATGATGATGGTCGGATGGACGTATATTTGTCCCTTATATACAGAGAGGCATGAAGGCAAAACGGATGAAATTCACTCGAAATTCTCTGCACTGAAAAACTGTACGGAAAAAAAACTTTTCATTTTGCTTCCTTCAATGTTGATTCCTTATCCAATGATATCATTGCTCTCTGAGCATGTAAGACCGCAGGAGAGCCTCGCCTTGTTTTCTCCACTATCTGCTTTATCAGCAGCCACATATTGCCATCATCATCAGCATCATTGTTGTCCTCGTTCTCTGTCATGTTCCTGTTCAGATGTTCATTTGACTGCTGGGTCATCTGCATATCCTGGGCGGATGTGTCCTCTTCCATGTCAAGAGCACACAGCACAGAACCATTTGCCATCCCTTTTTGTTTGTCGAGCATATTCTGTACAAAAGAATGTCCACCACCTTGCCCACCAGAAGGCAATACTGTCTCTCTATTATTTCTATCTATTTCGAACAAGCAGTCTTCATTTTCAAACCCATTGATTTTCCCTAGTTCCTCACAAGCTTCACAGTATGCATCTAAGGCTTCCCCAGATAAATTCATAAGAAGGGGCCGAGCCATGGGGCTGCCTGGAGTTGATGAGGGAGATTGACTATGCAGAAAATCCCTCCAATAACTCGCCCGTTCCAATTCCAAGAGCTGCACCCTCTGCTGGCTCTCACCCAGTGCTGCCTCAAGATCTAATATGCGCTGTTCTAATCTTGATTGAATCACCTCATGCAGGCGCAAACTCAACTCATGGGGAGAGATGCCATGTTTTTCCCAATTGGATGTCGAGGCCCTGCTTGAGTCACAATCAGATACAGGTCTTGAGCCAGCTCTTCTGCTTGCCATGCCAGCTGCAGTTAAATCTGGGTCAAGCTGCATGGATAGACAGCGATGGTTAGGAGCGTGAATATTATTAGGCAGCTTATTAATATTAATATGTAATAAAATAGATTCCAGCCTGCAAATATTCAATAACAGTAGGATTCTGAACAGCATTCTACAGAAGGCAATCCACATCATAATACACATGGCAGTGCATTTCCCAGCAAAGTAGAATGCTTATACTCCAATTTTGACATGCCGAAGAAGTTAAAACTTTCAAGGAATTTCTAGTTCAGGCGAAAATCACTAGCCAGTATTGAATGAACAAGAAGACAAGCCACCAAACAAGCAGAGAAGGCATTTCATCACAGATTTAAATATCAGTGGCGACAACAGTTGCAACCATTACAATATGTACCTGCGCTAACAATATGCCCACAAACACCACTATCTAAAACTAAGATCAGTTTGATGTCATTCTAATCGGAGGAAAAATCTGTGGCAGGGAGCATAAACTGAAATCAATTTTAATGAAAGTCGGAGTATATTTAGCAAATATTATGCCAGTGGATATTATGATATCATGATTAATAATAATTGATTATTAAAGATTATGTTTCCTTATTTATCTAGAATTTGGTTTTGAATTGATACCATATGAACATAATACCAAAAATCATAATACACTTGAGATTAATAAAAAAGTACAGATATTAATTCTTTTATCAATTTGGTATCAAAGCACATGGAAAGAATCCTCCCGCTCCTCCCCTTGACTGCCCTAGCAGGTTTGTAGGAAATCCTAACTTCGATTTGCAGCAGCCCAATCACCCACCCAGTTGCACTGTTTCTCACCAATTTCTCCCACTCAGCCACTGTTGGGACCTATTACCGTCTTCTATAACCAATGTGAGTCCTGACACCAAGCAATCTTCCCAAGAGGGTAGCTTTGGTTTGGCTCTCACTTCCTCTGCTCACTAGCAAATCTTCTCTATTTGACTCCATATCCATCTCACAGGTTAAATCTGTCCAGATTGCTAATGGGGACGTTTATGCCAATTTCGGAGGCTGGGACAGTCTCACTTTCTCCCACACGTTCTATGGTAAGGAAAGGGGACGCTTTTACTATTAGGAGGGGGCATCGGATTCACAACATCACTCTGACCAGGGCCTTGAAGTCGCAATAAAAAACATCAGATAAATGCATTGATTCAAAAGACTATTGTTTGCCTTCCGCATAAGATTTCATAAAAGCCCAACTCCCTTTACCTAAATTTATAATAATGTCTGGGGGCCGTTTTCTACTCCCTCTACTTTGGGTCACAAATATTTTGTGCAATGATTGCTAGTAGGTTACTAGGCATAATTATTGAAAGCAAAAAATGATGTTATCCATATTCTACAATTTTCCCATATAATTGCCACACAATTTCACTTAGATTTAAGCCGTCCATTCTAATAACGGGAGAGAATTTGTAAATCACTTTCTAATCGAGCTGTTTAACAAGCATGGAACCCTCCACCAAACCACTTGCGCTCACACCCTACAACAAAATGGCACAGCTGAGCAGAACTGTCACATTCTCAAGGTGTCGTAGGTCTTGTTCTTCATTTTGCATTTTCCTCAAAAACAATTTATCAGAGATTTTCATGACTGCAGTTGTCCGCATCAACCAAATGCCTACTTGTATCATTAATTCCTCTAGTTGAAAAAAAGAGCATGAAATAGAAGAGGAGAAAAAAAAAGAAAAGGCACAAGTAGAAATAGCAGAAGCCTGGGATACCATTCTATTTGCTCAAGTATTAAGAGGCTTATCCTAGTTTCATCATATTCATCCGGCTCTAAATCCTTGTCCAAAGGTATTTGGCAATGTGTGATTTATTCATATACATCCTCATCAAGGGACAAACTTGGTCCTTGTGATCTCAAGAGTGTCTTTCTCAATTACTCTAGTTCCAAAAAGGGCTATAAATGCTTCCAAACCCCATAGGAAAATGGTGTCCCCATGGATGTCCAGCTTTGTGAACAAGAATCTTACTTCTCTTAAAAGTCTCTCCTCCTAAGGGAGAGACTCACAGTAAGGAAGAATGGTTATGTCTAGAAGAAAAACAATAATGGATTTCAAGACAGAGTGAGTAGTCTTCAGAACTCAAGGTAGCTGAACTCAATATTTCCAAACATGGGGAAAAATTTTCAAAACTCGATATTTCGGGACAAGGGGGGATCTTTTGAACACATGATAATTGAATCTAGACATAGAGACCATGGAAACCAACAGCCAGCCGAACCCTATTTCAACAAAGCTACACAAGGAGAACCATAAGTACTGATACTATGTCTCCTCAAGGCTCCACTACTCCTCGATGTTATCATGCCATCAGATGACTCTTCCAAGACCAATCCCGAAGTGCAAACTCCTCCTTTATATCTCAAAGCAACTACCTTGCAGTTACAAGCTTAGGACCACAATAGAAAATATTCTCTTCATGATCAAAAAGAACTCAATAGGTTAATATTCTCAAAATCATCTTCTAATGTTGTTTTATCCCATTACTGTCTCTTATATTCAATCATCTATCTAAATCTCACCTCAGCTTTGCCTTTTGGTCGTCTTCTATTTCTATTCTTACTCATTTTCAAAAAGCTCTCAAACACCCCAAGTGGAACTTGGCTATGGCAGACAAAATGAAAGCCCCATAGAAAAACTCTACTAAGGAGATGGTCAAGCACCTCATGGGAAGAAATAAGTGGGATACAAGCGAGTGTTATCGGTAAAGTATAAATCAAATGGAGTAATCGACAGATACAGGGCCAGGCTGGTTGCAAAATAATATAGCCAGCTTTGAGGGATTAACTACCAAGAGACTTTAACTCCAACGGCTAAGATGAACATTGTCCAAGTTGTACTTTCTCTTGCTGTTAATCTAGATTAGTAGTTGAGACAGTTTGCTGTGAAGAATGTCTTTCTTCACAATGAATGGGTCAAAGAGGCGTACATAGATCCTCCTCGAGGATTTACACCGAATGGACAAAAGGTGTGCAAGGAAGGCTTTGTATGAGTTAAAGCAGTTACCATGGACATGATTTGGAAGGTTAAAACACTCAAATGTAGTATGGATTCAAGTAAGCTACGGCCGATCACAATTTATTTTACAATAGAGATGGTGATGACATTACTTTGCTTCTTATCTATATTGATGATATGATTGCTACGGTTAGTAATGCTAGTAAAACTGAGAAGCACCAGAGCTCTTTGACCAAGGAATTCTTAAGAGCTCTCAAACACTTTGTAGGCATTATAGTGTCTTGGTCCAAGCAAGGGATCTTTCTTTCCTATCAAAAATACACGTTAGATCTCTAGGATGAAACGATTAATTCTACTTGTGAACCCATCAACACTCCTATTGAGATGAATCATGGGCTGTCTATCTATCCAGATCACATTCCAACAAAATAAGAATGATATCACATATTAAAAAATTAATCTATTTAACCCATAGACCTGCCTTTATCATATGTAGTGAGTGTAGTAAATCATTTCATGCATATTTCAAAAAACTGATACAGGGCAGCGGTAAATCGCATTCTAGTTTACCTAAAGTCTTCTCAAAGTAAATGTATTATATTACTAGACATGGATATCTAGATAGTACGATTACACCAACTTTGATTTTGTATGATCCATATTAGTTAGGAGGTTTACTTCAAGGTATGTTTCGTTTATAGGAGGTTGCTACTTGCTGGACAAAACTATCACAAAATCATCTGTTATCTCACTTCATCAACAACATATATTTAGCACCCCCCCCCCCCCAAAAAAAAATAATAATAATAAAATATTTCCAGTTCCAGTATTCCATCATGTAAAGAATTGCTAAAAGCATCAGCAGTTTCATTCCAATGCATGAGAGGCCTAAGTTCAGAGTTCCTACACTCCACCAAACAGGACACAATTGCCATATTGCTGCAGAAAATTTTCTATGCCAAAAATGTTGAGTAAGCATGATACTTCAAAAAATCTACCAAATATATGTAAGTAATCTCATGATCCTTTCAGCTTGCTCTTAGTACTTTCAACCTTTTGAAAATTGAGAGAGTTTAGTCTAGGTTTAGGATGATGACAAGCAATTTAATTTGAAGTCAGAAAGACAGAAAAAGGCACACAGCTTTGAACCATCATGAAAGACAAATTTCTTAGCTGACATTATGTTAAGTGGGATGGAAGAGGAAACCCATGCAAATGGTTGCTCCAACTTGATATGGAGAAGAGGATATCAAATCAATCTAAAAAATGATTGTTTTTGCTTCTTATGATGCTGTGACGACTTTCCAAGTGTGACTCAAGGTTTCTTTTTTCTGAGAAACTTTTTGAATAATAAACATAAAACCATGACAAGGCATGAACTAACTAGTCCGCCTCAAAGCAATAAACATAGGAGAAATAAATCCTCGGGATGTTCTTCACAGGTTTTCTGCATTCTCTATTGCTTGTAGTTATTCACTCAAACAACTATGATCTAGAAGTCGATCCAGGGCAAGTATTCAAATCGATTATGACATAGCCCTGAGGTGTTCAATGGACCTGTTGAGTATAATAAAATCTTTTCTAGGCTTTAGATTGACGTAAAGGACTTTTTTGTATAACCTAATATATTCTTATCTCAATTAGAAAGTCATCGACGGAGCTACTCTATGTTTTACATAAAAGATTTTCATTCACTATTGCTTGTACCAGTATTAATACAAGACATGCTGTATACTACATATGGCAGAAGCTAAATCCGCAATTAACTAATTTAGAATTTGATATTAATTGAGATGAGACTACCTCACTTATAACATCCTGGTGTTTTAGACTCGGGTCAATCAGACTCTTGACCAAGTCAAACCTTTAATTATAGAAGTAATGATAAAGATGAAATTTTATGAAGCTAACAAAAATTGCACAAAAGCATGGACTAAATTCAAGAAGACCCTGGACACATAAGATTCGTAAAAGTTTTAAGAGAATATTTTAATAATTTTTTGATAACAATAAAATTAGAAATTTGACATTATATTATCAGTTAAGAATTATGGTGATTATGTTTAATTTTGTGTGTGTGTGTGTGTGTGCGGCTAAGATTAGAAAAATTAAAATTTTGATATATTAAATTTTTGGTGAATCCTTTAAATTATTTCATATTACTTAAAAACCAGAACAAAGCTTCATAACTTAAATTCATTAAGGCTGCCCACACTTGTATTTTCAGCCTAGCCCTCATTGGAATTTTGGCTAAATTGTAATTAAGTAGGAGAGGAGGATAATTAGGCAAATTGTGACAGCCACTTCACCCTTTTTTTCAACCTAGCTAATTGCCTATTTAATCACCCGTCTACCTTCCCATTTTGAGGAACTTCCTTGCTTGCTTGTGAGGAGCAGAGAAAACGTGAAGAGGGAGAGAGAGAGGAGAAGAGAAAGTGTTGTGTTCCACAGCTATTGCTGCTATTAACCGAGAAGGAACAAGACTCAAGCAAGTGAATTCTTCATCTTTGATGTTATCATCTTGCATGATCCTCTCTTTTCCTTTGAATACTAAATTGCCATGCCCCAGTCAGAGCTCCTAAACCCCTTGCAATGGCATTCACATGTAACAGGGGACCGAAAATTCATCGCTGCTTTTCATGTCTCAATCTTCATGTAAGATTCATATTATATCTTGTTTATATATTAAACAATACGTATAATGATGTTACCTCCATTCCTTATAGTTTTCATGCCTGTAAATAGAGATTATAGTGATGGTTAAACAAGGAAGATGATGAACAGTACTGGGTGAGGAACCAGTTTTTGAATAATTTTCGGGTCAACTGTTTATATGTTATATTAATGTTATGGCAATAAAGATACATGTTTTATAGTATAATATGCATAATTTAATCTTTCATTAATGGAACGTGATTTTGATTACCGAAGTGTTGATAATTGAGCACTGAAGATGTTACGATGAATACTAAAATCCGTTCATCTCACCTTCGGTAGAGGTGATGGGTTATTTTCAAACCAACTATTTATACGTTATATCAATGCGTTCATGATAATAAAGTTACCGTTTTCATACTATAATATCCACAGTTTAATCCTTCGTTGACAAAACTTGATTTCGATAACTTAAGCATTGGTAATTGAGTGCCGAGGATGCTACAATGAATACTAAAACCTGTTCATTTCACCTCCGACTAAGGTGGTAAGCAATTTTCAGGATAACTGTGTATATGTTATATTGATGCATTCATGTTAATAAAATTATTATTTTATTATTATAACATGCATTGTCTAATATCACATTGAAGAATATCTATTTCGATGCCTTGAAGTTATAGAGATCAAATGACGATGATGGGTTGAGAAACACTAAAATTTGTTACTTTCACAGTGGCTGTAATTTCGGATCATATTCAGGCCAATCATTCATATGGTAAACAAATGTGTTCATGACCATATTTTTGGTGTTCTTACTCTATGAAATATATAGTTTAATACTACATTGCCAAAAGTTGAATTCAATTACGAGAAATCGAGGGATGAAGTGGTGATGATCATCACAAATAACAGCCTCAATTCAGTCATTGCTGAAGTTGTTGAGGATTTCGGGCTAATCATTTATATGTTAAACTCATGCATTCATGTATATTTAATTGTCTTCCTTGCGCGATGATATGTGTAAATTAATATTTCATTGAAAAAATATAATTATGAGTGAATAGAATCTTATCGGTTGGCTTGAACTGAATGTCAGCTTTGAACTTAGTATTTAATTTTTGAACTTAAGGTTAGCTTTGAACTCAGGGGCTAGAAAGAATCGTTTTTTGGACCATATGTCTTAGTAAGCTGTGGTGGGCCAAGTGAGACAATAAGAGCTAGATAATTAATTTATTCATGGATTTTCTTATTTCCTTAGTAATCGTTTCTTAGAACTTCCTTAAATCACATGTGTGATTTTTTTGGCTACTCTATGATTAGGTTAGTGGTCTTAAATGGGCCGTACCATGTGTGGCCTTCTTTGTTACTTTATGAGTAGGTTAGTGGTGTTAAATATGTTGTGCCGTATCGGGCCGACACGGCCCATTTTTTCGGGTCTTCGGATGTAAATGGCTTAGCACAGCATATGGCCTATGATATAAATGTTCGTACCTAACATGGCATAGGACTTATATGTCCGAGCCCATTACAACATGCGGCCCGTGCTAGGTCAGTCGTGTCGTGCCATGGGCCAACATGGCACCGCCCATCCCTGTCCCCTCCCCCGAGTGGTGGTCACATGACCGTTTGGGTATAAGAAAAAAATTTGCAATCCATGCCTGGCACAGCCCAATCCGTGCTAAGGCACGGCCTGCAAGCCGCCTATCTTGCGGCTTGGCATGGTCCAAAATATTGAGCTGTACTATACACAACCCAACACTGTATACCACATGTAGAGGAGATTTTATGAAAATATTATGGTATTAAAGAGTAAAAAACCTGCAAAACTGCAGTGCAGTCTATAGTTGTCCAATATCAAGTTCATACTTGATAGATTATAATCTATGTTTTGTAGAAAGATATTTATGGTCATATGACCATCTTATGGTATAATATTGAGAGTTAAGAATTCTCTAAGACTAGTTCATATATAAAGAGTCGGGATTTCTCTTGGGTTAGTACGTATATTGCGAGTTAGGGATTTTTGTATAGGATTTGGTTAAAACATTTGCACACCTGCAGTGGTAAACTCTCGAGAGATCATGGATTTAATCACATGTTAAACTTGCAAGTGTTGATTGCCTTATGATAGTTACTCAACCATTGGGGGTGTGAATACGCGACCTTTAATTCACAGTAATAAAATAAGATCTGTCATGGACTGATTTCCTTCTACTTAATATTCGTGAATAACTTAACATAATGATAAGCCATACTATATATAAGTTCATATAATATATAACGATTATACACATGATCCATATGATTGTCATATCATAAGTGGCATCTAATACCGTACGAATGAAATACGATATCGGATTTTACTTCAGAGATGCTTACTAAGTACCAAAATCACTACTATGAAAACCTACGGAAGCATAAATAATAACCATAATAATTTGCGAAAGCATGACTAAATGATTATTACCAAAATTGTATTCATTTCGTCATAAGATGAGCATATAGTATCTTGATATCTAAATTAACCATACATCCACTACATTACAAAAATACATCATCACTCAACCTAATCAACTCCTAGCTTCAATTCTGCTCATTAGGTATCAACTTGTGCTCATCATCTGAAGGGTTAATAAGACAGCAAGGCAGTGAGCTAAATGCTCAGCAATGCATATATAACAAAGGCATGTATATTTATACTTAAAATAAAAATATATTAATCAGAGGAATAAGAATCATATAAAATATAAATGAACTTCTATTTTCTTTAACTTATTCTTTTCTTAATAAAACATTCTAAATTTTATTTATCTTTAGGTATTACGACTAGTAGGCCTTACCAGCTAATGGATCGAACAATCGAAGAAATGATTGTGTATGCTTTCACACAATCTAAAGTCAAACCCTCCTATTCAGCACCCAGATGTGGGCGGTATACCTATAACCCAATATACGATGCCATAAAACTTATGACACCAAAAGTTCTCCCACGGCAAGGAGCAATCTTCGAATTTCTACTGTAATATCCTAAGGCATACCAGTGAATATTACCTCTGAAATAATTCCTTAATCCAATTTTTTAATTCCTTTTTTAAAACTTCTTATGAAAACTCTATACTTGTTTTTAATTCTTCTTCTTAGTTTTCTCCACTCTAGAAGAAAAGCAATCATATTTCCTGAGACTTTGCAAAACTTCCATTTAAACTTTTCATAATATCAAAACATACGAATTATAAGATGTGATAATTAGTAATGAACCGTAAGTCTTAAAAGAAATCAAATGTATTGACCAGTTTAGTAGCTTTAACTTTAAATTTACATATGAAAAAAAAAAATTCAGAGTTAACATATGGTACATTCGACCAATTTGGCCGGCAGTTTGGTAGTTGGTTCAAGGCCATCTCGGGTTAATTTCTTTAATAGAATTTCAGCATAATTACTTGATGATTCAGCTATCAGTTCAAGGTCAATTTAATGGCCGGTTCAACGGGTTGGTCCATGCTGATTTTTACCGTTAAATTTCAGCATCGGCAAGCCGGTTTGTACTAATTTAAGGGCCGGTTTATCCTGGTTTAATAGCCGGTTCTACCAGCCGAATTCCATCATCAACACTTGATGAATTCTATTGCCGGTTTAAGGCTTGTTCGGGGCCGGTTCATACTCAATTTCTACAGCTGAAAATTCCAGCTTCAATAATCATGTTTCAACTGGTTCGATGGCTTATTTAGTGGTCGGTTCAAGGCCGGTTCAAGGTTGACTTCTACTGCCTACAACCTCAACATCAGCAATGGAATTTAGCTGGTTTTGTTCGAAATTTTATGGCCAGTTCAAGGTCAGTTCATGACCGGTTCAGGTACTCTTCCTACAGCTAAAGGACTTGGTACCACGAAATCAGCCGGTTCAGGCTGATATTTCAGTCAGTTCGGGACAAATTTACAGCTTAAGATTCATCATCAGAATTTGAGGCTGCATCAGGTTCAGCTACTGGTTTGGTGGCCGGTTCAAGGCTAGTTCAGCTAATTCTTTACAAGTTGGAATTTTGGCATCATCATACATAATGCTCTGGGTGGTTTGGCTGCTAGTTAACGTTCGGTTCAGCTAATTTCTCATAAGCTGAATGTCTCATCATCAGCAAGAATGCCGCAGCTGATTTGGTCACCGGTTCAGGGGCCGGTTAAACCTATTTTCATGGGCTGAATTTTTACAGCATTAGTAGAAGGCTTAACTAGTTGGTTACTAATTTGGAGCCAGTTTGGTGGCTGGTTGGTGGCCGGTTCAGTTGATTTTCAGCAGCCGGTTCAAGCTGCTGAAAATTTAGATTAAGCATACAATAATCAATCAGCCTATTTGCCACGTTCCAATTAATTTCTACACGTGATAAAATGATGAAATAGTAGCAGTAGTTTAATAGAATAAGGAATTAAGTATTGGAGCAATAATACTTGAAGAAAAACCAGCAAAAATTAACACCAAGGAAGGAAGGACTTATGATGCACTTGCCAAATTTGAGCTGAATTCCTTCCCTTCTCTTTCGGTTTTTCCTTCCTTTCCTCGCTTTTCTTCTGTCTCCCGGTTCTTTCTTCTTTCTCTTATTTTCCTTTGTCTATTCCGCTCCCTCACGTGGCCTTATATAGATTTAGGGGTAAATTGCTGAGTCATCTTAGTTTGAAGCAGCTGTTGCCAACAAATCCCCCATCAGGCTCCTAATTTCAGACTAGTGTCCCAGGATTTGTGCTGATTCATCGCCTAATTTGGCTTCTTGAAGTGTTGCCTGGTATTGCTGTGTGATTGGCTTTGAATAAGTTGATTTGTGCTGCCTGCTTCACCTGCTTCCCGTGGAGATTTCAGCTGCCCTGCAGCTGCCCAAACTGTTGTTGCTGTTGCTGTAGTAAGCAGCTTGTAAGTTGCTCATATACTATTATTAGTTGGCTAAGTGTGCCGTGCAGCTTCCCCTTTGGTTGTCCTCCAATTTATTATAAGTCATGCTACCCGTATACCTTGTTGCTGATGTTGTTGTCCTGCTGAGCTGCTACATTCTGCTGCTGCCCGAGTGCCTTCTTATCAATCGAAGTGAATTCGGTTACTAACCGGTTAAAAATTTAGCAACCGAGCTGGCTTCTTGCCAACCAAAATAAATTTGATTGCTAACCGGGTTCATCGATTAAATTTGCACCGATCCATTGACTTAATTTGCGCAGCAGTTGCATTCTAGGGTGAATGTTAGCATAATTATTATAACTATAAAATTCAATCCTTACAAGATTCGAGGAGGTTGTTAAAATATCTCTTGTGGTAAATGTGGCAAGTTTAGTGGAACCTATATCTTTATTAAAATCCAAATTTTGTGGAATCCTTTTGTCTTCATGCTATATGGGTCCGATGGGAGGTATTCTAGCTGTTACTTTGAGTTATAGTTACGATGAGTTGTACAGTCCCGGATAGAGTTTATTGTCAAGCTTTATATTGTTGTTGCTTTTATATATCTTGATATTGTTTATACAAGATGATTAATTATTATTATGTGTTATAAATTATTATCATTTGTTGGGCATTTAACTCACTTTTACATTGTGTTAGTTCTGGATTAGAGTAGTAACGTAGCATTGGCCATTTAACTCACTTTTACATTGTGTTAGTTCTAGATTAGAGTAGTAACGTAGCATTGGCCAGAGTTCATGCATTTGTTGTTGAGCTACCAAATAGAGGCAGTCCTGCAGTCTAGTAGCTTTTATGATTATGAGTTGGAGAAGTTCCATTTGCTTTCCTAGACAATAGATGGATATTTGTTTTCAGGGCTGTGTCCCTTAAAGTTTTGAATGTACCTAGACTTTTACTTCAGTATACATGAGGATATGGACAGTTAGTATTGATGCTTCATTTATAAGCTCTTATTATAGTATTGAATTATAACTGAGGCTCCGTGTGGTCAATCTGAGCCAGGTTTGAGCATTCTGAGTTCAGGTTGCCACATTACCAACACCGAGTTACATTTATTATAATAAATTATGTAATGAGAATTAATGGGAAAGAGAAATCAAAGGAACAGATTACCTTGACAACATCCAACAATCCATGCAATGAAGATTCTTTCATGTTTAGCTCCAATCTTTCCAGTTCAGCTTCAAGTTCTGCTTCAATTTTATACATTGATTCTAGTTTTTCATCTGTCTTCTGAGCCTCTGATTCACCACCAGAATATTTTACAGCTTCATTTGAATTTGATTGAGTAGAATGAGCAATTGTGCTTCTGTTTTTGATGGAACTGTCATGAGCATCCAATGAGGAGTCATTCTCATTAACTAGCTCTTTGAGAGTCAATGAATCTTTCATCTCAAGTTCTTCCTGAAGATCTTGAACCAAATTTTCAGTTTGCTTCAATAACTCTTTCAATTTTTCCATCTCCATTTTATTAGCTAGGATATTAGATACTACGCCGATAGAAATCCCAAGACAAAAGAGAACAACCCCACTCAATGATCCTGAAAGAATTTGAAATCAAAACACACGGTTGAGAAGCCTGAAAACATAAAAGAAACATCACATTGAGACTTAACAAAGGATCACAAATATAACATGAGAATTTGACTACCCTAAATCCTCACATGCAGCTGAATATGTTGTTTCTTAAGATCTATTATCTTGTAGAATCAATTTGCCTTTCAAATCATACTCGAGGGAATTTCCATCCTTCCCAACACCAAAAGTCGTCGCCCCATCCCAAAAGAAAAATAAAAGGAGAGAAAGAAAAAAGAAAAAAAGATATACAACTGAAAAACAAAAATAAGAGGAAGGTGGCATGTTATTTTAATCAGCCCTAAACTATAAGCAAAAAGTCAAACAAAAATACTAAAATGCATTTGAGCTCCTGAGCTTTCATAAAGCTCCCGCAAGGCCCAGCACAACAACAGAGGAAAAGAATCTGAATCTGACAGTATCATTTTGCAAGTATTTGAAGTGATTTTCTATGGTCATCAGCCTATGTGTAACTATGGACAAACACATACGTAACACACCATTTATATCAAAACTTCCACTATTTCTGACAAACATATCATATTACCTTATTGTGACATGAACCATCACATCCACCAGTGCACAAATTTTAGACTTGCAACTCAACTTCAAGAACAGCAAAGCCATTAACCACGGAATATTTGTTTAAGGATATAAAATCTCCTTTACACCATAATGCTTGATGCCATGATCCCTTCATATAACAACAGTAGCTGCAAAATCAATGAGAACAACAATGCCGCCTTACGTTCAACTATGCCGGCTTGTCCATATGGATCATGTTTCACATTTCCACTTTGCTTAAGGCAGCATCCTCCAAACAGTGAATTGAGTAAATTCCTTTTTTCATACCTTGTTCTATGTTTTCCCACCAGTGCATGATCTAAATGATATTTTAAATATTAAGACAATCTTAAAAGTCGACTCACATCTTTTCTTCTATAGGTGTCTTCTAACTTGCCATTGAAGTGTTCAGATCTTAGAGATGCATCCATCACACATTAACGATCCCCTTAGTTCTTCTATACTAATTTTTTGCACATTTTTTAATATCTAATTTTGACTAACTAGCTGAAACCCTACATGTCACCTTTGTCATTATTCTCACCATTTTCTTCAACTATAGATAACTAGATATGAAGGATGAAAAAAATCATAACTTCGAAATTTTATGCAATTCATCTCATTATTCTTTGGAATCCAATACTTGAGGAGTTTTCATTTGTTTTAAAGAAATTCTTGATCATTATGTTAAAGGTATTCTTTATTCCAAAGTAGTATTACACAAATTACCCATCATGTATTCTGCTATACTTACCTCGAACCCTTAGCTTTAAAACTTCTCATAATTTTGATTTCATTACTCCAGTCCTCAACTCATGTATCAAATTAATGCCATCCGCATACAATATAGAGGAACCTCATCATGAGCATGCCTAGCAAATTCATGTGCAACAAAAGAAGATACATAAGAAAACAATGCAATCGCTGATATAGACTTATCATATTCTAAAAAGCCCTGGTTTTCCATCTTACAAATTTCTGACTTACCCATCATACATATTTTAATGAATCTATATCTCCAAATTCTCCACCATCTACTCTTTTATGTTAATAAAACACTTAAAACTTCGCCAATAATCCTATTAGAAGCAGTGAAAAGATCAATAAAACTAAGTGCAAACTACATTTCTTCCCTACATCTATTTTAGTGACATCTTCAAATATATATACAACAACTTTAGGGGTTCATCTTCCTGATATAAAACCAAATATATTTTCAAAGATCATCATTTCTCTATTTAGTCTTTGTTCAGTAACTATTTCCCATAATTTTAGTATTTGTTCAAGTACTATTTTCCCATACTTTCCTTGTCTTACTAAATGATTTTGTTCCATAATATTTATCACAATTGTAATCATTCTACATGATATTTTAATATTTTAGTACCAAGTCCCAACAGTATAAAAATATGCATGATTTTCAAACAAATTTATTCCTCTACTTCTTTGTTCTCTTACTATTTGCCATACTTTCCTTGTACTATTCAATGATTTTGTTCCTTTTAGCATCATTTGGATCATCCTATTTGAATCTTAATACTGAAGTTCCTTTTTGCAATTTGCATGCCTTTCTTCTAGTTCTTATAAGCTATTTAATAAACCAGATAAGCATAGTGATCTACTAAACATTTCCAATCTTCAATGGAAAGGCCATATAATGCTGTGCAATTTCCATCATTCTTTTAGTACATATTTGACTTCTTGTACCCTAATTCTACAGATGTGCTTATAATTTTGGCCTTTTCCACATCCACTAACATCCAATTCATGCTTTCCACTGCTTCTCAAACATTAAATTAAAACTTATGTTCTTCTCCAATATTTAGTCTGCAACACCTACCATACTGGTCTATTTCTTTGGACTATTGATTTACCACCAGATTCCATTTTGGAATCTTGAAAATCCAGTGCAACAGGAACAATCTTGAAAATCCAAAAAATTTAAACAGCCAAATTTATTTCATCTGTAAAATAAATAACATTTAACATAAAAGCTATACAAACTTACAAAAGAAAATATAAATCACACCACCTTGCGTCTGGAACTGCATTTCATTGATCAATTGCTCTGAACTACTTAGTTTTCCAATCAGGTCCTTTCCTTTCCCAAGGTGCTGCTTTTTTGAGCCCTTAGCTGACCAAATTTTCGATATATGAGGAATCTCAACCGCTTTCTCATTTGCTTCTGGATGCACTTCTTTCTGCAGTTTATCCCTTTCATCTCCAATCTGTACACAGTAAGAATCAAGACTTGCTTTGCTAATTATTTGACTCCCATCACTGACATAAAATGGCCTCAATGTTGGTTTTGATGATGGATTGGGACCAAGCACATACTCCATTTCAGCATGTTCCTTGTACAGTTGAGCCATGAGACAGATCTCAAGAGAATTAAGAGGCTTCAGGGATTGCAAATGGTTACATCTGCTTCTGAGAGAACTACGACCCTTCCCAAAACCACTCAAGGTGTCCATTTCCCAAGTAGATTGCTCCAGTGTCTCACCAATAATACCGCCAACATGACCATCCCATCTGATCCCATCACCATATTCTTGGTTGTTTTCATATTTAGGAACAACTGGCTGCAAAATTGATGAAGAAAGCAATTTATACTGCTGATGCTTCCTCACAAATTCTTGCTGCTCATCCTCTACTGCACTTGTAGAGGCCACTTCTTCTGATAAATGTTTATATAACTGTGTCGTTTCCACAAATCTTCCATCTGAAAGATTCTCATTTTCTATTTCAGTAAGAATCTGCTGCTGTGGTTTTCTTTCCATCTGAAAGGAGAAGGTCTTGTCAAGAATCTGTCCTATCAATGAAGAAGATCCTGTTTTTGCAGCACTCTTGCTTCTAGAAGCAAACCCTGATAAACCCTCTCTATCCCGTGAAAGGCTCTGCCAGTACTTAGCTAAGCATCCAGCACCAGCTGCTGCAGCAACAAGCCAAGGATCCATTTCCACCCGTACTTCCACGAATATCAACTATCCAAAATCAACCTAATCAACTTTCAGCTTTGCTTAAATTGTCAACATCAAAGTACCATAAAAGAAAATGTTCATCGATCCCTTGAACAAAAAGGTGATGAAAAGCCCCTCATTTGTATTGAACAATTCATATTCAATTAACGCAGATTGACACCGAGTTGTAGTTTTTGAATGAATCAATGGAATAAATAATCAGTAATACAAATAAACTTAAGTAGCACAAGTAAACTTAGTCCCTAAATTCCAAAATGCAAACTCCTCCAAGTAATGTAAAAACCCAGAAACCAAAAACCCTATGGGCTTTGTGGTATCAGTCCCGCATTTTTTGTCAGCCAACCAATCAGTCCCAAAACCCAAATACCAGAACTCCAGAAACACATCTGCACCAGTGTATCGCAGTCATTTGAGAAGGGGGCGAGGAGATCTCTGTCATAAGAAAAACCCAAAAACACAAAACACTCCAGAACCATAATCTTGTTACAACAGTGATCATAATTAAAGCTTCAAACCATATCAGAAAAAAACAACTCAACAGACGATTCGAGAAGACACCAAATATACAACTGATATCCAAATGAAAGCAACGCATATACTCCAATAATCATCACATGGAAGAAGTTATTAACTCGGAATCTCAAACTGCGACGGACATCGACGTGCTGAGAGGCTTTGCAACTGATATTTATGGCCAAGGCTCGTCGATTAGATAGAGAAAAAAAAAAACTCGCTTACCTCACAAAGACGGTGAGTTGTTGAGCCGAACCCAGCAGCAAAGAGCAACTCTCTGGTACATATTTTCTTTTGGCTACGCAACTTTGACGTTTAAATGGTTGATATTTTTGTATTCATGAAATCACCCCCTTTCCTCCGTTATCCTCTGAAGACCAAGAACTGCCCGCGTTAGTGCGCCCCACCCATGGCTAGCAATAATCCTAGCAAGTACAGGCCACTGGTCTCCCGAAATGCTGATTTTTTAACAAACAAATAACATTTATTTAACTCCGTATTTAATTTTTTTTACGATCAGCTCTCTCTCTCTCTCTCTCTCTCTCTAAAAACAGTCACTTCCTTTTTTATTTTCTTATTTTGATAAAAAAATTTCTACCTGTATAAAAAAGTATAAAATAGTTATACACCTAATAATTCTGTTTTTTTACAATATAAATTTTTGGAATTAGGTTTTANTATAAATGTATATATACTGGTAATATGGGCTAAGTAATCTAAGCCATGCTCAATCACAAAAATATCACTTCCGTATTAGGCTGATGTCAGATGAGATTGGGGTTTCTTAACACACAGTTAAGAACCTAGCTAATAGCGAACGGTCAAAATTTGAATGGTAGAAGCTCAATATTTAATGGTTGCGCCCACTCTACCTAACATTCCAATTTCTCACTAGCAGGGATTAATTTTTGGTGATCGCCAAGGTAGCCACCAACTTTTTTAGGTAGATCTAATTCAATCGTTACACACACACACACACACACACACAAGCCTATTACGTTTCTATATACCTGACCAACTATATTACACGAAATCCTGGAGAATCCTCTCCAGTTCGTGAGTACTCTTCACATTGAAAACATAATTGAAAATCCTCCCTCATGGATTCAAGTGCCTCCGAGTTGATAGTCCATGATTTTCAACCATTCTTCAAGGTGTACAAGGATGGACGCATAGAACGGTACATGGTCTCCAACTATGCCCCTCCCGGCTTCGATCCAAAAACTGAGGTCCGATCCAAAGACGTCGCTATATCAGCCGAGTCCAACGTTTCAGCCCGTATCTTCCTGCCCAAAGTCACTAGCCGCCCGGATCACAAATTCCCACTCCTCGTGCACTATCATGGCGGAGGCTTTTGCGGTGGATCAGCCTTCGGCTCCATATGTCACAGCTTCCTGAACACCTTTGTTTCCATGGCCAACGTCGTTGCCGTCTCCGTGGATTACAGGCTAGCACCTGAGCACCCATTGCCTATAGCCTATGATGATGCGTGGTTGGGACTGCAATGGGTCGTCAGTCATGCTAATGGGCACGGGCCTGATCCCTGGTTGAATGAGCACGTTGATTTTAGCAAGGTATTTTTAGCGGGAGAGAGTGCGGGAGCTAACATTGCCCATGACGTGGCTCTCCGAGCTAGCGTAACAAGATTAGACGACAGTGTGAAGATTGTGGGGTTACTTTTGGTGCATCCCTTCTTTGGGCGCAAGGAACCCGATGAAATGTACAAGTATCTGTGTCCGACTAGCAGCGGGTCGGATGACGATCCAAGACTCAATCCAGGGGTTGATCCGAGATTGCCCAAGTTGTGTTGTGAGCGGGTGTTGGTGTGTGTTGCGGAGACGGATTGGCTGAGGGATAGGGGAAAAGGCTACTACGACTCCCTAGTCAACAGTGGGTGGGGTGGGGTAGCTGAGTTTGTTGAGACTCAAGATGCCGACCATTGCTTTTTTTTGTTCGATCCAAGTCATCACATGGCGGAGCCTTTACGTAGAAAGTTCGCTTCTTTTATAAATGGCGACTAATAGCCAGCCCTTCAATTATCATGTACAAATGACGTGAAATTGCAATGTCCTCCTTTAATTTAACCATATATGTATTTTCTCTTTTTTAAGGGGGGAGGGGACTTTGAAGTGTTATTCTGACTTCTTAGAATGAGAAGAAGTTGATGGGGGAAAAAAAAAAAAAAAGGAAGAAAAAGAACCTATTCCATAGCAATTAGGACGGGTATGGTGGGTTATGCTAATTCACTAGGCCCGCAAATGGTTCACGATGAACCAAAATTTTCCAATGGATAAAGACTATTAGGTATAACTTTAATGCGTAATTATTGGTCATCGTGCCTTCTTTTTCCTTCACAATCCTTTTTACTACGCCTGGCAGTGAGATTTTGACTTTAGTTGCAATGTTGGAGGATTGGGCAAACATTTTACTGTAATTATGGCAACGGTCATCTATTCTAATTGACCACGATACTGAGAATCTTCTCAAATGGCAACCTCCTCTGAAACGGAAGTTCTCAAATCAGTGCACATCCCAAGAGGGAAGCACTCAAATCAACGCACGACTCACAATGGAAGCTTCGATATTCACGGCATGCAACCTCTCCGCAAAGGAAGAAATTCTCCCTCTCGACCGTTGCAATCCTGAATAGCCCCCTACATCATCTCGATTGATGGAAAGAATCCCCTCAAACGATTGGCAGCTCACCTTACCGCCTAAGAAAGGTGGCAAGATCCGACAGTTATAAAAAAAATTCCGAGGACACACTCCAAAAACACGCCTTTTCTAATACTTAAACTTGTGCAAGTAATCTATCCTTCAGGCAACCAATTACTATTCTCTTTCTGACTACTCATTTCCAGCCAACCTAATGGTCTGAAAAGTCACTCTCCACTAGCACACTATGACCTAAAGCCACTTTATGTCGAGTGTACCTCCGAATTAGACTTACTAATTTTCTTCCCAACTTTAACTCTAGCATACTCTATTTTTTCCTTCTTCATCTTGGAAAGAAGATTACTTATTTGAATATTAGAGAATAAATCAGAGAGCGAGTCCTGTCATTTTTTTTAACTTCTCATTTTTTATTGTGGTGTACAAGATCCAAGCCACACAGGACGGTGATCTGACCCGACATCAGCACTAGCCCAATGAGCAGTTGAACCCGAATCCATCCAAGATTGGGATCTAGGACATATCATTGGTGAATTCTTTGGAAATTCGAACAAAAGGCCTAACTACTATTTCATCTACATTTATCTTATCAGCGAACATGGTGAATACGATAACGCAAGCCAGTGTTCCAACAAAAGAAGTCACCTCTCCTAAAAACGACCACTCCGCTGGTAGCCGAGCGAGAGATCGACCAACTTCGATTATCCTAGCGATGGCGAAGTAGATGGACAAGATGTCTCAAATGGTCTAGGCGTTCTGTACGCGCTAGGATAAAGAGAGGCAGGGGCTCTCTCCTCTTCAACCCACACTCCGGCCTCCAGGCGGGGAGGCCAGAGAAAGAAAAAGCCGACCAATAAATCTGCACAACCGGGTAACTCCAGCACCCTGGCGACCTCAAACACCAGAAGATGTTCAAAGCTAGAAGGACGGCTGAGTCGTGGAACCTCGGAGGAAAGGCCGAAAAGAAGGAACCCATGCTATTCCTGGAACGAGTAGAGGCCACCAGCTCAAGAAGAAGCCTCTCGCATCACTCGACCAGCAAGCGGTAGCCACCGGCCGGTGCCACACTGATCAACTGGACACTCGAAGTTGAGAACCTACCTCAACACAAAAAGGTCTGCAACATCCTTACGGGTGGAGGATAAGGTTGAAAAGATATGGAAATGCATGTTAAAAGGAGAAGCTGGCGAACACTCGACCGATCTAAAGAGATCTCCTTTCACCATGGAGATCCGAACACAACCGCTTCCACCGAAATTTAAAATGCTGGCCCTGGAACCCTAAAACGGAAGTACTGATCCCATGAATTATCTTGATCATTTTTGCACCCAGCTTAGCTTTTAGGTCGTAGAGGAGGTTTCTATGTGCCAGTGCTTTCCCCTTACTCTGAAGGGGGACGCCTAGACTTGGTTCTATCGACTCCCAAAGAATTTAATTCAGAGTTTTTGGGACCTTGTAAATAGCTTATTGGCTTAATACGCCTCCAGCCACCATAAGGAGAAGCAGTTATGGCACCTCGCCCATGTCAAGCAAAAGTCGGGTGAAAACCTGAGGAAGTTCCTAGGGTGATTTACCGTTGAAGTTCAGAAAATACCCAAGCTCACCGACAATGTGAAGTTGAGCAGTTTTATTTTTGCTTTAGGTCTGGGCAACTTTTTTAAACATCTAGCTTACAAGGACCCACAAACCTTCCAGGAGGTTGAATCCATTGCTCGAGCCTATATAGCAACAAAGAAAGCCAATGAAGCGAAGCACCCAGAATAGGCCAATCATCCACACTCCTTACCGGTGGACTAAAAAAGGAAGAATGAGAGCCACGACAACCCCCCGAAGGAAGTAGTCCAGAACTGAGCCGCCCATATAGAGAGAGTTCAGGCTTATGCACCTGACTCCACTGAATGACTTTCGGGCGAACGTCCTCATACAGATCCGATAGGAAAAGTTCATGAAATGGCCAAAACCGATGAAGAACCTAAAGGGAGGAGATTCAATGAAGTATTGTGACTTTCATCGATCTCCGGGTCATAATATAAAAGACTGTCGGACTCTATAGAGAGAGATCGATAAGCTAATCGCCGGGGCCACCTCACCAAGTTCCTGAAGAACTCAGGCCAGAATCTCGATCCCTTGAGCCAGGATAGGCCTAAGCAGTAGCAGCTAAGGAATTGGGTTGCAGCCAGAGTGGTCAATATGGTGATCACCAGGCTGCCCAAGACTAACAAAGTGGATCGCCAGAAAAAACCGACTGGGCACAAGAAGCAAATGGTAGGAGATGATGTCATTGGTTTTAATAACGATGATATGGCACATATAATCTCCCTCCATACTAACCCCCTGGTTATATTCACCCTTATTTCAGATAGTATTATAGACTACCAGTTGAAACGAGTCTTTATCGACAATGAAAGTTTTCATGATTTACTTTACATTGATACTTATTTCAAACTGGGATTAAAAAAGAATCAATTGAAACAGGTCGAAGGGCCACTATATGAATTAGATAATGAACCAATAGTCATTCAAGGGACCATCCGACTAGAAGTTACCTTTGGCATATACCCCAGGACAGCGAGCTGCACGCTCACCTCCTGGTTATCGACTTGCTTTCCGTGTACCATGCCATACTCGGCTGACCATGCCTCACAGTATTCAAGGCTGTAACATTGATACCCCATCTAAAAATAAAATTTTCAATAGCAAGTGATATTGGCAAAGTATTGAGTGACCAAATAACCGGTCGAACGTGTTACCTGTCCCAAGTCACCTCAAACGGCATCAACTAGTCAGTAGATGACCTAGACCATCGAGATGAAACAACTCTATAGTAGGCGCAGTTCGGAAAAGCCACCAGCCTCATGCCTCTAGATCTAAACAACCTGGATAAATGTGTACAGATATGGGGCTCGCTTGCCGGACCCCTGCGCGACCAGCTAATCAGCTTCTTAGTGCATAACGCAAATGTCTTTGCATGGAAGCCTGCTAACATGCCTAGGTTTTCGGTTGGAGTAATAGTTTACAAATTGGGTCTCGATCCTGGTCGTAAGCCCATCAGGTAGAAGTGGAGGAACCACTCCGTCGAGAAGCTAATAGTCATCCAAGAGGAAGTAAAGAAGTTGTTAGACGCCAGATTTATAAGGAAAGTCTAGTATTCGGACTGGCTCTCCAACATGGTTTTCATCAAGAAGATTAACAGGAAGTGGCGAATGTGCATCGACTTCACCAATGTCAATAAAACCTGCTCGAAGGACAGCTTCCCGTTACCAAAAATCGACTTGCTAGTGGACTCCACATTTGGGCAGGAATTACTAAATTTCATAGATGCTTACTCAAGCTACAACTAGATCCGGATGAACTTGGAAGACAATAAACATACTTCCTTCATGACCAATCAGGAAACATACTACTACAACATCATATCCTTCGATCTGAAGAACGTAGGCACCACTTACCAAAGGCTCATAAATAAAATGTTCGAGAAGTAAATTGGTCGAAACATAAAGGTATACATAGACGACATACTCGTCAAAAGTAAAACCACTGAAGACCATATTTGCGATCTCGTTGAAACCTTCAAGTTGCTCCGAGCACACCAGATGAAGCTAAACCCCTCTAAGTACGCATTTGGGGCATCCTCTAGAAAATTATTGAGTTTCATCGTTTCTCAATAAAGAATCGAGGTAAACCCGAAAAAGATAAAAGTCCTCATGGACATGACCCCACCACAAAATGTGAAGGATGTCCAGAGACTAACCTGGAGGCTGACAGCCCTATCCTATTTTCTAGCCAAGTCCGGAGACAAATACCTTCTTTTCCTTAAGGTCATAAAGGGGACGAAAACGAACGGGTTCCAATGGATAACAAAATGTCAAGTTGCTTTCGACGAACTGAAAGAGTACCTACCCAGCCTACCTCTCCTAACGTTGCCAAGAGATGGTGAGAAGCTGTACCTGTATTTAATTGTTTCAGAGGTAACACTGAGCTCTATCTTGATACGTCAGGAGTCTAATGCACAGCGGCCAATTAACTACATCAGCAAAATGTTGATCGGCATTGAGACTCGCTATCCCCATGCTAAGAAGATTGCGTTGGCACTCGTCTTCTCGGTCAGAAAACTATGGCCCTACTTTTAGGCGCATCAGATAATTGTCCTGACTGACCAGCCGTTAAAGTACACCTTGCAGAAGCTTAATGTTTCAGGGCAGTTGGTTAAGTGTGCTATCAAATTATAAGAGTTCAACATTGAATTCAAACCAAGGTCGGCCATCAAGCGGTAGGCACTGGCCAACTTTATTGTTAAGACCACGACCCTAATTTTTAATACGAACTACACTGGCAATGCCGACCACCTAACGGAAAGCACCAAATCGGGTTCTTTACTTGGATAACTCATCAACAAACTCGGGCAGTGGGGCCAAAGTGATCCTGAGGACCCTTAACGGGTTTGAAGTGAAATACTCCTTAAAGTTAGGGTTCTCGGCCACCAATAACATGGCCGAATACGAAGCCTTGCTCGCAAGATTGCGACTTGCTAAGGAATGCTCAACTAAACACTTGATCATCTATAGTGATTTAAAACTGGTCGTCAACCAAATCTGTGGAAGATTTTAGGCATCAAACCTTCTACTGGCCAGATACCTGGCTCAGGAAAAGAGTGCAATCTAAAGGTTCGACAAGCTCGACATGATTCACATCCCAAGGGCTAAAAATTAGAAGGCTGACCCACTTGTAATGGGGACGGCAGTAGAGAATCCAAAACAGTACTGAAGGGGCATGCGAGAGATCTTAAGCACTCCCTGTATAGATGAATAAGAAACAATGTAGATCTCTGATAGTAAAAACTGGATGTCGCCCTACTGGAGCTACCTTACGGACGGATCCCTACCCAAAACCTGGACCGGGTCAAGTGTATAAAGAAGATGGCCGGCTGGTATATCATTGTTGGCGAAAAACTATACCGATGAGGTTACTCGACCCCTTACCTCCGGTGCTTTACACCGGAAGAGGCCAACTACGCATTGGACGAGATCCACCTCAAAATCTGTGGGTCACATATCGGTGGTAAAAACCTAGCCTTCAAGGTGATATGCTAAAGATACTGCGGGATGACAATGAAGAAGGATGCCATGGATTTTGTGAAGAGGTGCAAGAACTACCAAGTCCCCGGCAACCTCCACTATCAACCGCCGACGGAGCTACGAACCCTCCAAGTACCCTGGTCGTTCGCACAATGGGAACTCGACATTCTCGATCTATTTCCCATTGCGTTTGGACAAAATAAGTTCGTTATGTTAGGCATTGACTACTTCACGAAATAGGTCGAGACCGCCTTGTTGGCTCGAATAATCGAGTAGAATGCCATAAAATTTGTCCGGCAAGACATAGTATGCAGATTTGGGATTCTCGGGGTCATCGTGACCAACAACGGAACCCAATTCACCGGTAAGAGTTTCACCAAGTATTATACCAATTTAAGCGTTAGGTTGGTCCATACTTTGGTAGTGTATCCGTAGGTGAATGGACAAGTGGAGGTCACTAATCGAACACTATTGCACAGACTAAAGAATAAGTTGGAAGACGCAGAGGGCTCCTAGATGGACGAATTTCCCTCCGTGTTGTGGTCATACCAAACAATGCTAAAAGAGTTGGCACGCAAGACGCCTTTCAATCTGTGCTACGAAATTGAGGCTGTAATCCTGGTCAAGATTAGACTCCCAAGTCTCCAGGTCAAGGTGTTCAACCCACTCAGCAACTCTCAATGACTCAAGGAGCACTTATACCTGTTGGAGGAAGCGTGAGATGCGACCAGGATGTGCACGGCCACCTAGCAACAGTTACTTGCCCAATATTACAACAAAAAAGTGAAGGCACGACAATTTGAGGTGGGAGACCTAGTCCTGCGAAACATAAAAGCTACAGGCAAGATAGCCAACGGGAACAAACTTTTTCGAAATTAGGAAGTACCGTTTCTCGTCTCAACCGTTCTACTAAACATAGTATACAAGTTTCGAATTCAGAACGGCAAGTTGGTTCTAACAACGTGGAATACCATCCATCTGAAAAGGTACTACCAATAATGCTCGCACTAAGCCCAGGTAGGTCACGCATGCATAAAAAATTGCATGCAATATTGTACCACGCTTAATAAAATGATTCATTTTTTGCATATTTCTGTAGATTCTATTTTTTTTCTTTCTCATGTGAATGCTTGCATGAAATTATATGAAATTAGATGACCTAAACTACCCCTAAGTCGGGTGGGCTTTTGCTCACTTGTAGTTAAACCTTGATCCCATACCAAATGGCCCATAAGTAGTTTGATTAAATCTTGGTCCCAAACCGAGCGGCCTATAAGCGGTCAGATTAAACCTCGATCCCATATCAAGCGGCCCATAAGCGGTCATATTAAACCTCGGTCCCATACTAAGCTTCCAGATTAAACATTAATCCCAAATCGAGTGGCCCATAAGCAGTCAAATTAAACATCGATCTCATACCAAGTAGACCATAAGCGATTGAATTAAACATTGATCCCATACTGAGCAGCGTGTTCACTGGCGAACAAGAAACCTTATGGGGCTTTCACAGCAGGCATGCGATGACCTTCTCCCATAGGAAACAGCACCATCAGTATGCAATGGTCAATAAATCAGAACTAAGCATGGAAGAACGCCGCACGCTCTAACAGTGAGCAGGACGCCCAGAATTAGCCATCCAAAATAAAAGCGTTATCAAACCAAGAAAGATAATGTACATGCTGCTAGTTTATATTCACAAAAATATATAACGCACAAGGTGGCATCAAATGGCATAGATATGCTTTTAGGGGCATTCAAAGGCCCCGTGGGTACAAGAAGTTATCTACACCTACAATTTGTCTAAGTGATTACCCTAAGAGAGAGGATCCCTTGAAGGACATGGCGCAAGACTTCGGATACGCTAGACCGAGTATCCAATTAGCTCCGATCGATGAGAAGTTTCAGCATTCCTCAAATCCAAAAAGTCAACAGGGAAATGGGGGTCCACCAAGGAAACGATCTTCCTGCTAAAATGGATCCCCACTTGGAACCACTCCTCTAGGGCACGAGCCACCTCCTCAATGTGAAACCTTGTCTTCAATTCACCTTCAAGGGCCAGAATCCTCTCCATGGAATGGGCATGAGCTCCAGAGACTTCCTGCAGCCTTGCGTCAGACTCCAACAAGACTTGGTCGAGATAGTTAGCCAATGCTTGACTTGCAATGCGTCTTCAACCACAACGTTAACACGGCTCTCCATCTCCTTTGCCACATATTCAATCTGAGCCCGCATCATATGAGCAACTTCATCTCCCTGGGAAGGCAGAAACTTGTCCAACCCGTGAGGTATCCTCATAGGCTGGCAAGAGAAAAAGGAGTTAGCAAAGGGGGACGACCAACAATTATCTATGCGACCACGTAACAAAACAAACATACCTGGCTAGAGAAACCAATAAACTTAGGGCACGGAGCCACCCTCGAGACACCCTAGGGTTCAGGTTTTAGAAGGCCTGGGTGCTGCCATTCCTCGACGACGACCCCGTCAGCAGAGTCCTCATCGTCATCCTCAGTCTGCATCCTCCCGTCACTGCTCCCCTCTTCGGAGATGACGACACCTCTCGTCCCAAATCAAGCAAAGTTAAAAGATTGACCATGTCTCCGTCAGCCATGGTGAAAGCAAAGGGACTATGAGGGCAAGTGGTGAACTAAATTACAAAAGATACCACTCTTAAATAGGCAAAACTTCCGTTGAAAATGACACCGTAGTAAAAATCAAAGGGTCGCATCACTTCTGTGCGAGGAAACACGTGCCCTCACCCAGTTGAATTCGCCTGTAGTGCCATAATAACAGATATCACATAAGCAAAGAAATTAGCACATTCTTAAAATAATTTTTTTCTATTAATAAATATTAATGTACAAACGGCTGACACAAGGGAG